>OZ038514.1:27816187-27903687 GCA_964036315.1 Acanthosepion esculentum
TCTATTTCTCAATACTACCTTGATAAGGTCAACATTTAGCCCGAGCCCTTTGGTATTTGACTGGTAGATGAAATCAAATCACTCTCTCTGACCCTGTTACTATTCACATATGTAAATAAACGTAACCTGACACTTGAAAGAAATGTGTTTTCATAAATTCAGGCACCTACTGTAGTTCCAGCCAGGGAGCCACAGGAAAAATTGTTTTAGCCCAAATAGAATAATCTTGAACCAGACTGTTTTACTTCATGTACCTAAGAACTCGAGTGTTACCTTCTGGTCATTTAGTTCCTAATAATGTTATTCTTTAATAATCAGACAGCTTGACATGACAGGGTTTGAATCCCTTCAACCAACCTTAGCAAAGATAAGTATGAAAAATAAATACCTGAGCATTTTAATAATGTGAATAAGTGAGAAATGGAGGCAATTTGACTTAGAGGAATGTCTGCTTACTTCACAATGTTCGCTAGTAGATCTCTAGTCAAATTCTTTTTGACCCTCATTATTTAGTTTACATTATAATGTAATATATTATCTGCAACTGTATACCGTAGCTTTACTGATTGTAGCAAATATTCTGTTGCTTTGCATGTCTTCTGTCATGTTTTATTTTAAATCTTTTTATGAACTCACATTAAACTATGCAAAAATAAGATTGCACAATTTTTTTTTTTTTTGGTTTAAACAGATGTTTCAAATTGACAGAAACATTAGTCAGGGATATTTTATATTAACTCTAATTATTATGTCATGCTGTTATCATCTTGGTGCAATGTTTTGACCATTGTATCCTCTGGTTTTTTTCAGTCTCTCCACATTCTCCTCTGTAACCTTGGAATTTTGAACTAAACCCTTTATTCAATTCACAGAGGTAGATTGTTCTCACTCTACTTTCCATGCTTAGGGGAGATAACTTGTATCAGAATACTCACCAGCCTGATGTACTTGTCTGAATCTGTATAGAAAATTTCTCTTAAAGTGAAATTAATTTCTTTTGGTTGGGTTAAACCTTTCAGCACCCACTGTACTATTGACTCTTAATTAAAAAAAAATAAAATAATCAAAACAACTCAAAAAGTGTGATTTATGTGCAGCTTCTAGAATTGTGCATATATGGAATAATTTCAAGAGATTTATAATGAAGATATGATAAATGCTTCTATTTTTTTAATTTTTTATAGTATTCATTAATAAATTACTACATCTTTTTGTTTAATTTATTTTTACTCTCACTCCTATTAAGATGCCTATTTCTTTTTGCCAAATATATATTCCCCTCTTTCTCTCTGTTTTTCTTTTCATTCGTTTAAATTGTTTTTTTTTTTCATTTCAGTATCTTTTTCTTTTTATCTACATTTTCCCATCTTAAAAGTTTTATTTCACTCTCTACATTCTCCAGTTATTCTTTTTTCTCTTCTCTCCTTTGCATTTATGATGTGAATTTTTTTATCTCTAATCTTTTTATTACAATGATTCTTAGTTTCACAGTTTTACATCATCTTTTTTTTTCTAAAGATCCTGTGCTGTGTCCCTCTAGGATGTAGGTGATCAGTTCTATATGAATTTCTATCCCTTGTTGCTCGAAACTTCTATTGATTGAAGAAAATATTTTTATAACTACATCATATGAAATATAATTATTGCAGTGAGTATATATGAAAGACTCAAGATGTAAATGAACCCTTTTAGATATCTGAATTTGAATCCCCTGTATAACATTATTTATTAAATTATTGTACATGTCTAAGGTTTTTTGTATTGTAGTAATAAGTAACCTTCCAGCGCTGTATCCAAAATCTCTTTTGCATATGTTGGTTTAATGCTCTTTTAATTTACAAGCATTCAAAATTGCCATATCATATCCCAAATAATGGACATAGTGACATTTTCTTCTGTCTATATCAGTGAGGTAATTAAATATGTGATAAAAATTGGTTTGAAATCTTTGCTGAATGATTTCTGTAGTAGGCATATTTAAGCTACATATCCATTTTTTCTATTTAAAAATCATCATTTTATCTTAATGATAGTGTTGACTAGCTTTCAATATTAAGAACATAAAACTAAATCATATCTTAAATCTTTATACATAAAAAGCTATTCTCAATGATGCATCAGATAAAAGAAAATAATCTGAAAACTTATAGTGATATCCATTTTTCTGTTTATAGGTTATTATTGTAGATGTCCCAGTGAGGATTTGAGGATGTATATCCACTGATGTGTAAAAAATAAAATAATAGTCCTATATGTTGATTATTTACTAACTTTGATTGCTATTGACAATTAATTTGATACTTAGTACTTAAATATTTCTTCAACCTTAGATGCTTTTAAAATGCTTTATGCTATATATTAATTATTTGTTGGCTTATTTTTTATGTAGCATAAAAGTAAACTCATTTGAAGTTTCCTAAAAAAAAAAAGAAAGCTTTTTCACAAGTTTTTTGTATACTTATCATTATAAAAGGAATATGGCCCTGCTTCTATTTGTTTGAAATATTCAATCTTCGACTACATATTCAATCTTTGACTTAATAGAGTAATGTCACATGAAAATGGAAATATGTTTTATTAATATGTTACTGCATTTTTATCATACCATTATTGTTTTGTATAAAGATTTTGTTCTTTGCCTATATTTTAAAATAAACCTTTCAAATTGGGTCATTGTTGCTGAATTAGAGCTGCAAAAGAATTTATGTCAGTAGAACATCTGTATGATTGTCGTAATTAATATCATCTAAAAGGTAAAAGCATGTTTAGCTGAAAAATTCCTAGTTTTTCATTGAAAAGATTCCTAGTTTTTTCCTAGTTTTTCAATATTCTTGGCTGGAGAGCCTGAATCTAATAAGTAATTGAAAAACCCAAGCCAAAAATATACATTTACATTTGTTAGTGTTAAATCAAGGAAGTTTTCTTCTGCAAAACACTATTTTACCACATAGACACTACGATTATCATTTTAAATACTGATGAAGAAAATCATGCATGTCGCATGCTTAATATTCTACACCAGTAGAGGTGATCCACCTTTTCACAGTTACAATAACTTCTGAAATGTATTGCCAGCATGAAATAAATATAGCAGGCATGTATAAAGAGATAAGAGGACAAAATGCATGCTCCTCAACAGGATGCATAAAATCTAAAAAGGGAGTACTCATAATAGAAAATGAAAATATATTTCAAAATCATAATATGGTCTACAATGCATAAAAACATGCAAGAACCTGAAGTACAAAGTAACCAAAAAAGTTCTGTCCGTTTTTTGATTAGTCATTGAATGAAGTTGAAATATATATGAAATGCGTGTAGCAATTGTTTTCAAATTTGGACAGCCGGAAGTAGAAACATGCGCACCGTGCCTGGCCATCAGTTATAAGCCGGACAGCTGTGAGAAGGATGGAAGTGTCTAGAGATCTCGTTCAGGGCTATTTGCTTTATGACTTCAAAGTGGGCTTATCAGCAGCTGCATCAAGTCACCGCATATGTCAAGCATTTGGGGATAGTGCTGTGGATGAATGTACTGCAAGGCGTTGGTTTCGAAAATTCAAGTCGGGAGATTTGTCTTTCCATGATGAGCCTCGCAGTGGACGAGGTCTTGAATGACGGAGTCCTGAAGGCGGCCATTGAAGAGGACAGTAGTCTAATGTGTGGTGAACTTGCAAGACAGTTCAACGTTTCTGATGAAACAGTTAGACTTCACCTGCACCACCTAGGTAAGACGTACAAACTGAGCAAGTGGGTTCTGCAAACGCAGTTGGAGGTCCACAAGGGACAACGAGTGGCAGCCTGCGGGTCGCTGCTTTCTCACCACCGTACCACATCCTTATTCAATCGAGTGCTTACCAGTGATAAAAAGTGGGTTCTGTACGAAACTTCCAAGCGTTCCAGACATTGGTTGTTTCCTCAGGATGCGTTCCAGACATTGGTTGTTTCTTCACACTGCAAGACCGCCTATGCACCCACGCAAGATTATGCTTTGTGTCTGGTGGACAGGTCGTCAAGTGGTTCATTATGAACTGCTACCAATGGGCCAAACGGTCACTGGAGACATATACTCGCAGCAATTGAAACGTGTGCAACAGGCATTGCGCCAGAAGGAGCCAGCACTGGTGAATCGCAAAGGTGTGCTTTTCCTCCATGACAATGCCAGGCCACATGTCGTGCGAGTGGTCAGGGATACCATACAGCAACTTGGGTGGGAGACTTTGTACCATCCACCTTATTCACCTGACCTTGCGCCATCCGATTACCACCTCTTCCACTCCCTGGATAATCATCTTCGTGGGAAATCCTTCACCAATGAAGCAGACTTGCGCAAAGTCCTCATGGACTTCTTTGTGTCACCCCAACACCGAGTTCTACCGCAAGGGCATTGAACAGCTGGAGACTTGTTGGCAGAAGGTGCTGGATGCCGATGGTGATTACTTCGAAGAATAAATATAAGTTACACATACTGTGAAGCGTTTTCTTTTTTCCTTTAAAATCGGACAGAACTTTTTTGGTTACTTTGTAATATCATCACTCACCAAGATGAAAAGAAACAGTGGTCGGACCAAATAGGAGTATAATACAAATGCAGTCAGCTTTACATTATTTCAAGATTGAGAAGATAACTGAATAATATATACTAGATTTTAGCAGATCCATTTTTATAGTGATATCAAGAAATCAGGTGGAAATGAATGTGAATTCCATAGGACAGTCAGCTTAAGGAGTCACTTAATAACTTATCTTTTAGATTTTGATGAATTGAGCTTGTATCAGAATTAGATTGGAAATAAGACAAGAATAGTGTGGCTTCATTGAAAATACTGGAACAAGAAATACTATTTTTATGATGAGAATGATATCAGAGCAAGCAATACAAATGCAGAAAGAACTGTATCTATATTACATAGATTATGAAAAAGCATTTAATGACGCATGTCACAAAGATCTATTTCAGCTGCTAGGAAAACTTTATTTGGGAACAATAGAATAATCTGTAACATTTACTGGGAAAAACTAAGTAGTTTGTTCCCAGTAAATATGAATCAAAGATAAACTAAACAAGAATGCAAAAAATAGAGGAGGTATAAGACAGCTTAAAGTGCATCTCACTAGATTTTTTCAGATTCAATGCAATAATGTAATCCAAGATTTATTATTGGTGAGCAAAATCTTAATGATATAAGATGTGCAGATGATACTGTATTGATGGCAGATTCAGAAAGGAAAAAAGCAAGAACTCCTAAATAAGGTAATAAAGGAAAGCAAGAAGAACCATTAACTATAAAGCCAATGTATGGTCGTCAGTAAGGTACAAGCTGTGGATTGCAGGCATCAGAATTCAGGATTACTAATAATTCTTGCCTTCAAAAATCTCCATTACTCAATACTAAGGTCATTTGCAAATTTTATTTCTTTTTGAGAAATTTTGCCCTCTATGATGTATGAACTTCAAATTTGTATTTTGACCTTACAACTAGAACTTACCACTTCTTTCTTCAAAGGAATTTTTATGCTCTTGATAGGCACTGAGATTTTCCCTTACTATATATAAATATTTGTTAATAATGTATATTAGGAACCATTAATGGTGCCTAATATATATTATTTACAAATATTATATTTATTTTGTAATTACAAATATTATTTATTTTATAATTAATTATAAATTAAAATTATAAATTTCTTGAATCCCTTATAAAATCAAGAAACCCCAAGCAAAACATGATCTTCATTTTGGGAATTTGGATTTTAAATGTTTTAATCAGCTGACATATTTAGTTCTGTAAAGAATTTTGCATTATGTCATAAGACACTAGCTGCAAACACTATAATTCAGAGTTTAAAAGTATTTAAAAATGAATATTCATGGTTTTTCTTAGATTTTCATAAAAGCTGAAAAAGATGGAGGTGCTAAATCTCAGATATTGAATCTGAATATGCTTTCTCTGGTGCATTAGTAAAACAAAACAAGAAAAATTGAAAAATAAACATTCCTTCACTAAGATAATTAAGAATATATATGTATACTCAAATGATTTCAATGTATAGTGTGTGAGAGTATGAATTATTAAAAGATATGGAAAATAAATTATTTTGGTTAACATACACATATCTGTTAAGTTAAATAGCTAATATTGTATAGCATTGGTAATGACCTTTTTCTAAGATTTTCTTTTGTAATTATTTTGTTTTGATCTTCTCTCTATTTTGTATTTTACTAACACAAGTGTTACGTGTAGTTTGTATGTATCCTTCAGAATGTTCTGCAGGTGTTATGGAAATCCCGTAATGTCATGACATTATGGAATTTCAAGTATATTTTCAATAAATGTGTGTGTGTGTACTCTTCTGCCTGTTTTGAAAAACTGATAGTCTGCTATGAAAAAGACTTTTATTTTTCTTTCTATTTTGCTTATGTATTTATTCACATGAGATTTATCTTATTCTCATATTATCAATTCAACTGCAAATAAGTTGTAACAAGAATTTTTTCACCTTTTTTTTTTTTTTTTTTTTTTTTTTTCCATTGTAAAAAAATTACATCCGACCTTCATACAGAGATGTTTGCAGATAGCAAAATATCAAATTCAGTTTGTAATATTGTTGTAGGAAAGCAACTACAAAATCTGAATTAAAATTTTAAATTATCACTTGTTTATCAACTGTTATAAGTATCTGTTGCATTTCTATAGAAATGATGTAAATTTCCATTGCAATTAATGGGTTAATATCAGAACTTGAATTCTTGATGTCTTGACCTCAAATTTATTGGCGAGCTCCATCAACAAGTATACGGTCATGCTTTTTATAATTATTTTCTGTATATCAAGAACAGTGTTGTTTCTGTTAACCCAGCTACAAGGCTATGATGAATGAACACTTTATTTTTAAGGTCATCAGTATGACTTTGTCCTGCTTTTTCTTTTTAATTAGTAGCAAGTTATCTTTGCCTTCAGTTTCAAAGTCCCATCCTGCTATTGCTGCATATAAGTAAATACATTGTGCAATTGGTTCTTAGAATATTTCTAGCATAAAGCTATTTCTTTAACCCATTCTGGAAAAGACAAGATTCTGATAGATTATGCAGAATAAATTATATGTTGGTCAAAATTTAAATGATTTAATCCAATTGTTTTAAGATTTAGGATAATTTCAGATTGGGCAAGATATTATAAGAGCCTTACTTTTTATCTTTTGGGCAAAATAGGTTAAGTATAGTCATATTTGAATAAGTATTCTTGGTTCAACATATTTAATTTATTTCACTAGTTATTTTTCTTAATGCATATTTTATACATTAGCATTCACTATTAATTTCTTTCTGCATTCATTTATGAATAAAAAAATTAAATTTTAGCATAAACACTTTATTTGGTAAATGTTTTTTTTAAATCTATTTTAACAAAGAAAATTTCCCACTAATCTCTCAGTAGGATGGAAAAATCTACCAAAAGTAAGCTATATTTAAGAAGTACAATGATTATTTCAAAGTGGTAAGAGCCTTTCCTGAATATTGAAAATATTGAAGTTTGTGTTGTGTACACAGTGATGTCTGTGAATACGTAGTTTGTCAACAAGTTTTGTCTGCTGGGATTGTGTGCTTGGTGCCAGTTCTATCGGTAAAATAGTATAATAAATTTATACATGCTTATACTGTAAATTGTGAATATATTAATTTGTTTCAAGATACCTACCTTTTATTTTCTTAATCTCTATAATTTTATGTTTTTGTAAAAGTGTTGTAGAATTTTAAAAAAATTATTAATTAATATGAAAGCTGTCCAGAATGAAAGCAAAATCTTTCTTAAAAGAATATTATTACTTACTACATGTACCTCCAACCCAAGATAGGAAGAAGTACTCTCTAGGCATGGAGTAATGGATAGGGGCTCAAATTGAGCAATCGGAGAGCCGAGTTTAACTTCCAGGCAAGTTCATTACATTTCACTTATGTGCTAATACCATTGAGGAAGGTATAGATCCATCTCTTCTTTTCCCTAGCTGTGTGTAAATAGCAGGACAGATAGGATCCCATTACCTTGTGTGGAAACCAGTCTAAGTGAAGGAAAAAAAAAAATAAAACACTGAATTCAAAACCAGCCTGGAACTCTGTCAGGGAACAAAATTGCTATTGCAACAACAGTACATGTAGTGTCCCTACCACACTAAGGGTTACAGGTTTTGTGGTTTTGATCATGTAAAATTTTAAATTAAAATCCTACATGGCTTTAAAATCGGTTCAACACTGTACTTAATGGCTTCCAACTTGAGCACTTCAGAAAGAAATGTGGAAAATGCCACAAATAAGATTGTGTTATTTTGTATTAACACAAAACTTATTTTAAATAATTTGAAAAACCAGTAAAACTTGAATTCATTTTTACATGACAAACCAGATTTCTGACAGGAATTTTGGTCAAAGTTTGATTCAATAATTAAACTAAATTTACCAGTTTTTGAATTTCATTTCTTTCAACTTAATCAGGAAGTTATAATGAACATGAGTAGAATTCATTTATATAATTAATCCTGCTTTGATCAGTATTTGGCGAAAGCTGCTTACTCAACGTTCTTCAAGCATACTGCCTTCAAAACTGCTGAAGGATCCTTTCTGGAATGGAGAATTTTATATTCCTCCAAAAATTCAGTTCATCTGAATGTGCTATATCCATTACTTCAATATCTGCTGTAAGTTTTGACTCTTACTGCATTCAGAATTGCCCATAATCACTACAAGAAAGTTCTGGAAAATACAAAGCAGTCCAGCCCAAGGCTAAAAACAAACAAATTGGATCCTGAGAGTTTTGGAAGTATACCAAACAAATTATGAATAGAGGTAAAGTGGCAGTGCCCACTGTTATAAAACAAATTTGACAAATAAGGTGAAGCTCTTCACCTCAATCTTTTCCAACTTGACATTAGAATACACTGGAATACCCCTCCTGACTTCCCCATCTCACAATCTCAGTATTTTTATTACAAGCCAGGAAGTCTCTAAGAAAGCCACTGGCCCAGATAAAAAAACAGTGATGTCTTAAGAATATCAACCTAGAACTATCCCTGATCTTAGCAAAGTTATTTAACCACAGCTTGAAGGAGAAATCCTTTCCAAGTCTGTAGTGTCAAGTATATGCCAAGTTTTCAAGAACATGGATGAATGTGAATCCCCCTCCCAGTATAGACCCATCAGTCTCCTCAGTGTCATTAGCAAGCTTTTTGAGGCTATAATCACCAAGGTTCTTGAGTATATAAATAAGAACAGTCTCTTGAGTGGCAAACAGTATGGGTTTTGATCAGCCCAATCCACTGCTGATGTTCTACCATTACTCACAAAATCAGTGAGTCAATACATACACCTCAAGGACCATAGCATTAGATATTTCAAAGGCCTTTGAAAAGGTGTGGCACAAAGGGCTGCTACTCAAGCTCTCTAGGTATGGAATCACTGGAAGTCTTCTCAGTAATAAAGTCCTTGCTGACAGGTAGGTCTCTGAAGGTAATTGTTAATGGCCAGTACTCCAGGGACCTTGCAGTCAATGCAGACATTCCCCAGAGGTCACTTCTTGGAGCAACCCTCTTTTAACTTTACCTAAATGATTTGCTTAAGAGTATACTCTGATCATTTGTGAATATCTATGCTGATGATACAATGACATGTGTGCACCTTCAAAACTCATGATTAGAGATTCGCAGCTGATCTCTCTCCCAGTCTCTCCTAGGTCTCACATCTCGGTGGGGGGGAACTGGCTGGTTGCATTCAATGCCTCGAAAACCAAACTAGTTACATTCCATCAATGCCAATCAGACCCTGAACAGCCACCAGTCATGATGAATCTTCCTTCAGGGATGCACCATGTCCTGAGTGACTATTGGGCCTCAAACTTGACCTAGACCTCAAGTGGAACTTGTACATATGATCAATTGCTAAAGATGCAGGCCAATTGGTCAGTTACCTGTATCATTCCAGCAAGTACTTGCTTGTGCTATTCTCTACATTTACAAGAGCCAGAACAGGCCTAAAATGGAGTACTGCTGTCATATTTGTTCAGGAGCTGCCCAGTCTTCACTTTCCAGTCTCAACTGTTCAAAAGCATCTCCATATCCTTGTGGCTGATAAATTATTTACCACCATGCAATCTCTCTTTCACACAGACAAGATGTAGGAAGCCTTTCACTGCTCTATTGCTATTTCCATGGAAACTGTTCAGATGAACTACATACCTTAGTTCCACCAGTTCTAACCTTCACTGCTAAGTCCCACCAAACTACACACATTATAGTGAACCACCCTCATTCCCTTCACATTCAATTGGTGAGTTCCACTTGAGCAGTTTTTCACAAACCACTACTTTGTGGAACTGACCAAGAGGATGCTTCCCCGTTCACTACAATCTTAACTTGTTCAAGTCTAGGGTTAACCATTATCTTTCCCATCTATCTGCATTATACTGTGCACCTTACTCTGTAACTCTATCTCAAGTGTCTCTTGGGTCTTATAAAAGGTGAACCTCACTGTAAAAAAAAAAATAAAAATAAAATTCCTGTTAAGAGCAAAAATTGCAGCAAAGTACTGGTTTTTCCAGTTCAGAATGTATGATTCCCAGGGTTTATTCCAGGCTTGTGTACTTCATTACATTTTTCATTTTATTTATTTAGTGGTTTATTTTAGGTATACTATTTTTAATAATATTTTGAAGCAGTAATTAGAAAACTTGGTTTCTAAATTCATTTGAGAAGATAATGTTCCAAGAGACTTGATATATACAGATTGGAGGTACCTACAATAATAATTTCCAGAAGGCTCTGGATCTTACATGGATTTTTTGTTAGGATTCTATCTTTTCACAAACAATTGTACAAGATATATATAATTCTTTTAATTATAAAAATATTTTGCATATTTTAACACAAGTTTTTAAAATTATAATACTTGATATTTCTGTCAATTTCAGATGATGGGGAGAGCAGTGAAGGAAATGCCAATAGTTTACCATGTTCTCCAGCATCGATCAACAAAGGAGCAAAGATTACTTCTGGAATACAATCTGTAAATATTGTTGCTTGATATTAAAGTAGTATTTTCTTGATTTTTTTTAAATTGAAAATTTTTTCATGCTAATCATAAGACAAATACTATTAAAAACAACACACATTTTGTGTTTAATTTTAGTGATTGACTTTTCTAAATTATGAATAATCCTCCTCAGATAACGAGAAAGTTCTGTCAGAAATTGTCTGAAGTTCATTTCAGGAGAAAAGTACAAAAAATATGGTCCAAGCTTTCAACTTTCCAAACTTAAGTCATCAGGGTAGGTAGTGTTGTGACACAAGGTAAGTGTGATGTGATCTCTTCAGTTATAATTGTTTTTATTTATTGATGGTTGTTTTTGTATAAGCATTGCTTCAAGAATCATTAGTCTGTTTTTACTATTTCATTTTGCTAGTATTTTGGTATTATGTTACTATGATCTTCATGCTGCTTATTAATGTTGTCACATGACACTATGGTTCAATAGGTAGTAGGTGAGTTTCTATGATAGTGTGATTGTAATATATCCTATGTCAGATGTTTTGCATTTTTTATTTACAGAAAAACATTCTCAGATTGGGCAAATATATTCAAACACAACATTGGTCTTTTATAGAGGGTTAGCAAATTGGAATATATTATTTTTAATAACTAAGTTGTTAGTTTTTTATAGTTAATAATAAATCTTATGTATTATTTTCTTGTATTTTTTTTCTGAAATGAACTTCGTACAATTAGTGACAATTTCCTCTTGGAAAAGTTGATCATTAAAATTAATTGGCACAAAATGTTTTAATAGTATTTGCCTTAAAGAACATTTACTGTCTAAATAGGCAATAAATTTTGATTTGGAAATGAAGAAGTAGCCTACTTAGGGCAGTGGCACCATAATCTTTTTCAAGGTTTCCAGTTTTCAAATTGTCTACTTTCAGGATTGCCATCAACTGTCACATCACATTCTCTTTAATCTCATCCACAATCTGAAATCTCCATTTCAATGATGATATTTTTTTAGTTTTGGATGGAGCCATAAGTCATAGTGAACCAAATTGATTTTTTTAGGTATATTTCATAAAGCTAGAATTTTTAGTTATTAAACATAAATTTTGTGGCAAATCTGTAATACTTTTTGTTTTTGTACTAAAAAGAAAAGTAATTGAATATCTGCTAAATCTGGTGATTCCATAATCATGAGATATGAATTATCCAAATTTTTTATGGTACAAGAATTCTTTTTGTAAGCTAAATAACTCATTGGATATTTAAGAGGGTTGGGTGAAAAAAAAAAGACCTCCAATCCTATAATTCAAATTAGAATAATGAAACTAGTATCAAAATTAAGTAAATTTTATTTCCTTCAAAATTAAGTTTATTTTTATAGCATTTAGTTATTTCATTGTTCCATGTTTTCTTTCATGAAGAAATGATTTTTTTTCATCCTGTTGTATACAGGAACTTTGTAAGATGAAAAATGTTAACCTTTTCAGTAACCTGAAATCTGCTAACTGCAAAGATGGTTTGTAATAATTCTGAATTTCACACTTCTTGCCCTTTGCACTGTTTGATTGCAATGTGGTGTTATGTTGTCATAATGCAAATAAAGTTATCCTTTAAAGAATTAGGATTAAGAGCATCCTCATATAAGACACTTTATTTTTTTATTTAAATACTAACATAAATACTGTTAATGTTGTTTTCAAACAAATCATAGATAAAAATAATAATAATAGATAAAAATTCATTAACTTTTTTTCCAGTCATTATTAATAAAAAAATTAATTTAAGATATTTAAACATATTTAATTTAATCTTTATTTTATTTAATTTAAAAAAAATTTTTTTTTTTTTTCCAAGCAAAAACTATAGCGACCCTTACTTCTTTGAAAAATAATTATTTATTATTTATTTTAGAGGGGAATTTAGCTTTTTTAAAGTAAATAAAGTTTTACTTTTAAACATTAAAGAAGCAAACATTTCTCTGTAAATGAATTTAATTACTATTTTGAAAGAGTAGAAGCAAGATACATTGATAATTTAGTTTTAAAAAGCAATTATGTTTAAATTTCAAAAAAATACTTTAGTTAAATAGAAATTAGCAGAGACAGACACAACTTATGGTCAACATTAGTCGTGTTGAATATTTGTTTTATGAATTTAACTATATTTTATTTAAATTAATTTTCGAAAAAAATAAGGGTCACTATAGCTTTTTGCTTTAATAAAACTTAATTTAAAAATTATTTACATTTTTATGTTACAAACCAAAAAAAACCATGAATTTCATTTTTTAAAGATTGAATAAAAAAATTATTTTCCATAAGATGGCCAAAAATATTAATATGTCAATAATACACAAACAGACATCTGCCCTTTAGGCTGATACTATGTGGGAGGTCGATGTCCTTTTGTAGTAGCCACCAAAGTAGTGGTTTACTTGTTTACAGTTGGTTATCTTCGGATAATGTCCTTAATCCAAATATACACCAATTTATGGCCTTTTAAAAATGCATGCAAAGATAATTAATATAAAGATATATATATTGCATATACTGATAAAAATTTATATCCCTCAAAATATACAATAATATTCAAAGAGGATAGAGAGAGACATACTCGAATATTTGAATAAATAAATATTCAACTTTTTTTTCAAATAATTGTATTTAATATTCTTCTTTTTAAATTTACTTTATTGCTTCATTTTTTTAAAGTTATACTTTTATTTTTATTTTTTTATATGGATCTAAATTCAAGAGAATATAAATTTTAAAAATTCAGATAAACCTCTCGTCAGTGGAGAGGGGCAGTCTGTTAAAGCCGATTGTCTGTAGATGGAAGAAGCTCTAATTTGTCACTGATACTTGTACACTTCTTTCTTACACTTTCCGTCTCCTTCAATGCCATGATGAGTGCAGAACAATTAATATATTAATCAAAATAACAAAAATAATAGATTTCTCACAGCTATTTTCTCATGCATCCATCTTTGTTTACAATTGAAAGGCTTGCTACTGCCACCAAGCAGTCACTTTGAGAACTGATACGACTTCTTCTGCAAATTTTGAAATACATTGCTGATGATTTGGAAGTTTTTTTGTTTTTTTTTCCTGCAGATTTTTTTTATTTTGCCTTGATGGTGGGGGCATAGATGAGAGGTTTGTCTGTACATTCACTGTCACCATTTGCCTGCAAGTATATGCAAGTATTTCTTTTCCCCTTCATTCTGACCAGTTGGTCAGAATGAAGGGGAAAAGAAAGAAAAATGTTCCTAATTATGAGATTAGTCCTTCTTCCTTTTAAATCCAAAAAACAATGAAGTTTATTTTTTTAATGATTGAATAAAAAAATTATTTTCCACAAGATGGCTGAAAAATATTAATAAGTCGATAACACACACACATACACACGTGTTAATTATTGTAGTTTTTTAGCTTTAGCTGGACACATGCACACACGCACACATGAATATTTGAATAAATATTAAACTTTCTGTCAAATAATTATTTAATATTCTTCTTTTAAATTTACTTTCTTTTAATATTCATTTTTTTTTTTAAAGTTTTTATTTACTATAGATGTGAAAATAAATTCAAGAGATTAGAAATTTTAAAAATACATACATGTATAGCATTTTTAAAATATCAGCAGAATTAAAAAGTAAAAACGGGCATTAATCATAATTGGGAATAGGAATTATTACTGTTCATTTTTAATTTTGATAATTTTGAATGCATTCTAATGCATTTTAATTCTAAAATATCTTCATAAATACAAATCATACAATAATTTTTTTACAAAAAAGCTGACTTGGGAGATAATGGGTCTGGATATATATTTACTTTGTTATTAATTATTGTAGTTTTTTAGTTTTAGCTGGACACACACACACACAACTGTCATCTATATATGTATAGATGGCAAAAATGATTGTTGCATTTTTTGTATATTAAATTATTAAAGAAAACAAAATGTCATTTAAAACCTAAAAATCTTTTAAACATGTGTATCATTAACATATTTTAATGGGATGGTTTTTAGCAATTATGAAAGATAATGGCATGAAGGAGGATAGGTTTATTTGAATTAAATCCTTGCAACAAGTGTCACTGAACTGTTATCCAGCGACTGTTGCATTAAACAAAAAATAATTCTTAGAACCTGGAATAACAACACTAAATCAATGTGGCCAGTTAGAAAATATAAAGCAGGAAGTGAACAGGTTAAGTTAATATTCTAGATTTATGTGAAACAATGGAGATTTTGTCAGTAACAAACACAGCCTCATATATGCTGGTAGAAAGAAAAATGAAAGAGGATATTAGACATGAAGAAATGTGTACTTGGGATACTATCACCTATCTGAAATAATTCTTGTCATTAAACTGAAAGAAAGCCTTTCAACATATCCATCACATATGCACCAACAGCACAAAATAAAAATTAAAAATTGAAAAGTTTTATTATATACTAGACAATACCAAGGCTCAATTTAAATTTGCTGAAATTACAATTGTCATGGGAAACCTGAATGCCAAAGTAGGCAAGGAGAAAGATGGTGAAATAATTGGCAAATTTGGACTAGGAACTCTTAATAATATGGTAGTAGCCAACACCTGATTTCATGAACATCCACGATGTATATGGACAAGAAGCCCAGGAGGAGAAATGGAAAAACCACATAGACTATATAACTATCAATAAGAAATTCAGGAATGCAGGTTTACATATTCAAGTGCTATCTGTGAAACTATGGAAATTGAAGAGGGACAAGGAAGCGCCCAAATTGCAAGACAACAGACTTCTGAATGTGATGGAAAAATATGTCGATTGTTAAAAGCAGATACGATGGACAAAATGAGAATAGAAACTCTAATTGGGACACATTAAGAGAAGGTATGTCCCAGAAGATAGGACTCCTCACAAATAAATTAAGAACAAATGCTGGCTCAATGAAAAATGTGCATAAATAGAAAAAATGAGTATCACAGAGAAAGCAGATATGCATAAAAAAATAAGAGAACTAACAGGACAAAAGACATGATCATCAACAGGATGTATAAACTCCAAGGAAGGGACACTGATATTAGAGAAAGAAAAAATACCTCAGTGATAGAATGAATACATTGGAGAATGCTTCCGTGGCAAAAGAGGACAACTGGCAATATACAGAAATGTTGAATGACCAGAAATATGAAAAATCTCAAATAAAATCAGCACAAGCCAAATTTAACGGAAACAAAGCAGAAGTACCAGAGAAATTGTAATAGAGATACTGACAGATACTTGACAGACTTACAGATATAAAAATGGTATAACAGTGATGATATACTGGAAGACCTAAGTAGATCCATTTTCGTAGAAAATGCCAAACTTTAGATTTTTAATAAGGTGTGAGTATAAATGCTAATCTGAACATTTGTCAGATTAGCAAAATCAAATTTTTATCCTTCTGTTTAGCCATATTTGTCTTAATGAAAAAAAAATGAATTTCCCTGGCAGACTACAAAAGGTTCTTTGTGTTGAAAAAACTAAATAGTTTTGCAAGGTTGTAATTGTAAAGTTTGCTGGGAGATGACAGAAGATAGTACACAAGATGGTAAATATGTTGTTCAATGATGCCAAAATAAAAATATTTATTTTTATTTTATAATTTGATTAAATTTTTTGGCTACACCAAATTATAAGTGCATGTAATAATAATATTGTCTGCCACATCATCTCCTCTTTACTCCTTGTATTTTCTTTTTTCTGTCTCCTCCAGCTTTTGCTTAGGTACCTCCACTATTTCAGCATAAATTTATGATACCTAAAGTTTAAAATGAATTTTAAAAAAATGAAAAACATTTGTAAAGAGACAGAATCTTGGATCACGTGACCGTTTCATAATAATGTCACATTTAAACTTTCATAGATGAAAATAGAGAACAAATTAAGTTAGAAAAAAAAAAAAGAAAGAAAAAAATTATTTTAAAAATAGAATCGTGTAACTGTTTATTAATCTTTTCAATTTTGGATTCGTAAATTTTGTTTCCACTTAATTACTAGATCACTTCCAGGAAATAGCCCAAAACAGAATTTTACACAATTTTAAACTATTATAAATTATTGTAATTAAAATTTTAAAAAAATGAAAAACATTCTTGTAAAAATTCATTATTCATCAGAAAAATTGTATTTCTTCAGATTTATTATCTGAAGAAATACAATTTAGTCCTTACTATAACTTATTTACAAAAGCAATTAAAAGCTTTTCTAATTAAATGTCATAGTTTTATTGCATTTTTTATTTTTCAATTCAGAGCAGATTTCCAGTTGGAATAGTGCAAGTTTGAAAAAGATTAGGTGATTTAGATTCTCCAAGGAGTCCTACTTTTAACGAATAAAAAAAATTCAGGAAATAGAAAGGTGTTTTGTGAAATTGTGTGTGTGTGTGTGGGGGGGGGGCATATGTAAAAAAAAAAATTTCATTCATTTGTGAATAAGTCTTGAAAATTTCATTAAAATCAGACAATTATTTGATTTTTTTACAAGAATTTCCAAATCACTGTGTTTTCAACGGAAAAACGCAAAAAAAAGTCAATGCTATTATGCCACCGTCATGACGTAAACAAAACAAGATTTTAACTAAAATTTGAAATGTTTTACAAAGGATTAAAAAATAATTAAAAAATACTTTGGTCTTTCTTCTTAATAATAACAAACATTTCGATGATAATACTTTATTAGTTTGTAGCCCTTTTCATTACGCTATGCTGTTTTCCCGTGAAAAAGTGGAGGTACCTACTTTTGCTTGTTGGCATAGAGAGATGTTATTTAAACTGGCAGGCTGAACATTAATATATAATAGAAGTGAAATACCAGTGTTCTAAAGTCTGCAGATTCCTTATTAGTCTCTTTGGAAGGTGTCATCATTTTATTGTTGTTTGAATGTCTTGAATTGATAAGAGTTAAAAAGGATTTATTGAGATTAATTGATGAGTTAAAATGAAAGGAATTGTCAATATTTCACATTCAGCTGTATTTTATCTTGTTGCTCGAGTATAACCATAATTATATGTGGATAAATGTCACATTCAAGATTCAGTGCTGCTTGATGTCTGAGATTTAAATTTTTTTTTTTTTTTATAGCCTCGAACATTGGAAAAGAGTGGGTATTTGCACAAACAAGGCGGGTAAGTCTTTTAATTAGTTAAATGCTCTGATAATTGAAATAATACTTTAACAAGCCACTTTTGTAATATTAAAAAAAATCATGAAACCTTTTTATAAATAAAATAATTTGTGAAAAAAATACAACACTATGCTCCTTACTATTACCTAAGAGTGAAGTCATTATTAACCAATGATTTCTTCAGTTGGTATCTTTTTCTTGATTGTGGTGATGCTGTGTCTGGCTCAGGGTAATAAAAATCAACTGTTCTGTGGGTTAGGGAGAATTATAGAGAAGGAGAACACTTCTTTTGGATTATTTTCCACCAATCAGAAGAATGAAATTTGAAACCCATTATAATTTGAAAATATACTTTTTTTGTGAGTGTGCCAGTCTAAATATAAAAAAGGTTGCTTGGCCAGTGAAAATCTCTATTCATTGACACCTCATCAGTGGATAGTCAAGACATTTGGCAAGCACATAAATTAACATTTTCAGCTGAAAGTGAGAAGTGCTTTCAACTCCAACATGATGGCTAACCCAAACTGAAGATAAAATGTCAAAACTAAAAAATGACAAACCTTCAAATACTCTTCACTGCTACTATAATTGTTCATTCACCAATTCATGCTTGAACTCTGGTCAGAACATTAACAACTACGTGTGAAGTTTCTCTGTATCCTTTTAAAAGGACAATTTTTAACTTTATTGACTGTGTAAGGACTACTTTTACATGAACCTAACTTAATTTTTTATTAGGTGCTCTAAAGAATATTTTGAGCAAGTCATTCATTACACCCTTTTCTTTTCACATAAATTTATTAGAAATCAAATTCTTTCTGTTCAATTTCACACTGTGTAAGAGTCCTTCTTGTGTACTTAGTGAACCTATAATACTATGTATTTTTTTCTATAGTAATCCTCATATATAAGATAAAGTGCTTATATATTTGTATATGCATCTCTAATCGACTGTTGGTTATTAGTTGCCAGTAGTGTAATATACTTTATTTAGAATATGAAATTGGTATCTGTCTATATTTCTGAGATGAGGTATTATGTATACTATTTACATTGCTCGGACTATCATACTCATCTTTGTTGCCATATTTATCACAACATTTCAGCTGTTGTACACTCCGTCTTTCTTCAGGTGGTTGGAATGTCGAACTTTATTTTGCTTGCTGGGGTAGACTGACAGATCAGAAGGTGACGTACTAGGTCCATCACCCACCAGTGAAAGCAGTACTCGACATCAGCCAATATCAGCTGAGTGCCTCTGAATAGTCGGTATTAAATAAGGGTCTCAACTTTGCCACAACCATCAGGCGAGTGCCATACTTGGACATCATTGCCAAAATCGAGGAGGTGGCCTTGAACTTCCCTCAGGCTCAGGCGGATGAACTAAGATGGAGGGTGAGACGAACCCTGGAGAAAGCCAAGCCGCCCAAGTCAAACATCACAAAACTGGAGAGGCTGGCAATTGGGTCCCTACAGAGGAATGAAAACATAATTATACTACTGGCTGACAAAGGCAGTGCTACTGTAGTGATGGACAAATCAGATTATACAGGAAAGCTGGAAGACCTCGGAAATGGTAGCTACAGCAAAGTAAAAAAGGATCCTACAATGAAAACTGAATGCAAACTGTCACAGATACTAATCAAGAACAAGGATCACTTCACACATGATGTATAAGCAGTTGTCGCAGTGTTACACCAAGCTACCTCACATATACAGTCTCCCTAAGATTCACAAAGACGGTATTCCACTCAAGCCGATTGTTAGTTGCCATGGCTCTGTGTGCCACCCTCTGAGTCGCTTCCTTGCAGATATAATTGACCCGTTGATCAGAAAGTCACCTTCATATGTCTGAAACTCTGCCCACTTTGTGGAAATAATCAAAGATGCTCCCATCCTATCTAACCAGATGGTGAGCTTGGACGTGGTGAGTTTTTTCACCATGGTGCCCACGGAGGAGGCACTCTCAGTATTCAGAGACAGATTGGCCTCTGACTCATTCCTAGGAGAACGGGCCAATATTCCATTAGATAATGTGATGGAGATGTTGACTTTTTGTAACAAACAACACACTTTGGAATGGGATCACACATATATCGACAGGATGAGGGCTTAGAAATGGGCTCACCATTATCACCAGCAATGGCGAATATATACATGGGATACTTTGAGGAAATGGCATTAGAATCTATATCTCTAAGGCCAACTCTATGGTTAAGATATGTAGATGGCACTTTTATACTCTGGCCACACCAGGAAGATGTCCAGGATCTACTGGACCATTCGATGCAGTTCACAATGGAGAAAGATCTAACAACACACTCCCAATCCTGGATGTTCTAATATCCCGAACAGAGCATGGGTTCAAGATATCTGTATACCACACACCAACATTCACCGGGCAGTACTTCAATTTCAACGCCCACCATCCATACAGCATAAAGAAAGGGATCATCCACTGCTTACAACACTGAGCAAACGTCATAATTTGTGACCCAGAGACATTAGACACTTCGCAGATACCTCTCCCAAATAAGACCCCACCCCCCTTAGGGGAGAAAATGACTAAAATACTGTGTACTCCTTCCCGTGCAGCTGTGGAAAGAAATATAAACGGGAGACTGACCGCCCTCTTAAGGTAAGGCTCAAGAACACTAAAAAGCTGTAACACGAGGGGAAGTGGAAAAATCAGTCATGGTTGACCACACATGGAGAGAAAAGGGAAATCACCACCCTCTGTGGGATCTGGTTGAAATGATAGACATAGAACATCATTGGAAAATTTGTAAACTTAAGGAATTAGCACATATGCTAGGCCACTAAAGTCTCCTGAGCCGACCAAGCATAGTAATGAATACAATATGGGAACTAGTAATAAAGACTGCCAGAGAAAAGCGATA
Source organism: Acanthosepion esculentum (assembly GCA_964036315.1). Lineage (NCBI taxonomy): Eukaryota > Metazoa > Mollusca > Cephalopoda > Sepiida > Sepiidae > Acanthosepion > Acanthosepion esculentum. Next base: position 27,837,291 of record OZ038514.1, read on the forward strand.
ATAACAACAAAAATTGCAATATGAGCTCTGGTAAAAATGGTTGCTAAAGACATTAGGTTTATAATACCCAGAAATTCATACATAGATGTTCTCAAGGACACATGGCACAGTGGATAAAAGTGTTAGATCGAGTGACAGGACCCAAAGAGTGTTAGTTCAATACCTGGTTAAGGCCACCACCTTAACCAGGTATTGAACTAACACTTGGAGAGGGGAATTAACAGGAGATAACTGATAACTGACATCTATTAGATATGTCAAGTGGAACTAGAACAGTGAGCAAATTAAAGGGTTCAGTTTGATATTCCAACCACCTGAAGAAGGCCAGAGCGTACAATGGCTGAAACGTTGTGATAAATATGGCAACAAAGATGATAGTCCGAGCGATGTAAATAGTATGAAATTGGTAATGTGTTAAAATCATTGATAACAAAACTAATCTAGTTACATTAAAATTTACAAAAGCTAGGAAATTGGTCTGAATATTGTTTTTTCTTTTTTCTTTATTTTCTGTGTTTTCTGTGTTTTTAAGTGTTCAAGGAAATAAAGGTTGGAGAAAACGATGGGTAATATTCAATGGAAGAGATCTTCGTTATTATTCAAATGAAAAGGTGAGTCTTTTTTTTTCTTTAGATTTGTTCTTTAAAATATGGTTTCATTTGTGTTTTTTATTTAAAGCTGATCGTTTTGTGTTCATTTTGTTTAGTTCTTTTTTCGTAACAGATTTTATGTTTAGTATAGAGGTTAGAAAAATTCGCAGTGTGAGATAGGCAATAAGTAAGGCATGTAGCAACATCAACACAGCAAAGGGCACTCCTTTAAAGGCAAGGAAGGGCAAAAATATTTTAAGTCAAGTGATAGTGATTGCTGTATGAGTCGTACGATTTTTGAATCAAGCACGGGCAACGCCGGACTATGCTGCTAGTGTAAAACTAATTTTTACAAAAGTTCTTAAATGATGTCATCTAAGAATTGATCCAGTAAACATCACTGACTTAAGAAAATAGCTTTTTTTTATTTGTATTGAGGAGTTTGGGTTAATTTCATGTTTGCTTTTTTTTCTCTTGAACAAACAGGAATAGTTTGCTATTCCAAGAAAACAACAACAACTTCAAGGCAAGTGAGCATCACATAATCAATAGTAATCATAATAATAAAAACAACAAATGTAAAAACTTTTTGGCAGTTGGTCACAGTAAACTGCATTTATTTTCTGTTTTTATTACAGACTCAAGTGTCTAAACGAATAGTTCCTCTGTCTTCAATGAGAGAAGTTGACCAAGACATTAAGGTAATGCCTGGATTTTATTGAACTAAAAATATATCTCATTAAGTGTAATAACTAATTTGTAAAAAGAATCTGTTGATTGTAATAACATAAATTGAAAAATTGCTATTGTTGGAAGATTTTTTAGGAGGAATTGGCTAAGTTTTCTTTTTTTCTTTTTTTTCTTTTTTTTTGAATATTCGTGGACATTCGATTCAGAAATTTTTTTAATTATTGACATTTTCATACAAAAGATTTTAGGTATAAATATATATTACCAAAGTTTATGTTGGAAAATAATTTATTTAGTAAAATGTAATAGAACAAAATTTTGTATGTTTACAGGAAACAGAAAAGAATCAATTCAAGTTTGTCTTGAAAACAAAAAATCGCAATTTTCTTTTTGCCACTGAAACATTGGGTAAGTGAAAATTTTCGCAATTAAATTTCAAAATTGCTGATTTCTGTTTTGAAAATTTAATGTGAGATTTGGTAGATCTTATGATACACAGTGTCAAATAAGGGATTAGTCTGTTATGTGTTTATCCTTAAAACATTTGGTTCAATGGTTGTGCAAAGAAATGAATAAGATCGTGATAGTATATAGAGGATAGCATGTATTTTGCAGCAGATGGTAAATGTTTATAAATGTTTAAAACAATGTTGATATAAATATGTCTGGTGGGCCTAATTCATGGCAAAGTTGTTTGTATAACTATATAACTAACTTTACTAAATTACTTAAGACTAAATCTGAAGACTAAATATAAAATTTACTTTTTCTCTTTATTAGAGGAGAACATTCTTTGGTGCAGCACCCTCAAACAGGCAATTTTACTCTTCAAAGTAAGTTATTTATTTATTTAATTTTGTCAGAATTTTGATATTTGCATATTTTCTGGGATTCATTTATGTAAAGGTTTGGCGTTTGTTCATTTTTATTATATATATATAATACACAATCACAATTTGTCTGTAAAGGATAACCCTTTTTTCTTGTACATTATGAAGTTAAATTAGTTAATATCTTTATATCAATTAAAAAAGCTATCAATTTCTGGCCTCTTGAAATCAGATTAAAGCTCTGAAGTTCAACAGCATAAAATTTATTTTAGTATATAATGATTTTTTAAATTAACAAAGTTATGTTAGTTTAAAATTTATCTAATGATTAATATAATTGAATTTGAATGTATCTAAAAAATCAATTCTTTTCTTTTGCCTTATTGAATTCTTTAGGGATTTTTAACTTATAACACTTCTCAATTTGAAAAGCTGAACATTTAATAATATTTTATGAAAGTTTTTGCAATGTGTTTTATAGATGAAACACTTTTGTAAGTTTGTTCTACATGCAATTGTTGTGTTGTGTAAAGGTCTCACCAGTGTGCAGTTGAGGAAAGATAACTCTACTCACGAGTGTACAAATCTTCCCACTTATATACACTCTAACTTGTATATCACCACATCTCCCAGAACCTTAGAGGCTTTATGCCCTTAGATCTGCTACTTCTACAAACCATTCCAGGAGGTGTACAGCTTGTCTCATGGTGATTGCCTAGATTCCTCTTTATGGGGGATCTTGGTCTTACTGGATTTTCTTCCTCATGTTCCTCATTATCACTAGACGCACACATTCTCTCCCCTCCCTCACTCTCCAATTCTTGGTGATAATCCTGATCCCTCTCTTTTGCACCAGGCTCTCCCTCCATTTCAATATCTTCCAGCTCTCTTCGCAATCTAAACTGGTCTTCATGAGCTAACATGCTCTGTCCATTTTTTGTTAATATCGCTGTATTAAATTCTTTTTGCACTGCCACTTGTGCTTTCTCTTTAATTTCTGCCCACATGTGGGATGGTCCTGTAAATTAAAGCAATCTTGATAGATAACTTTCTAGACTGCAATTCCCTGGAGAGAATACTTTCAATCCCACTTTCATCATCTGAACCAACCTCTCTGCATTTCCATTTGACTGAGGATTGTATGGGGGTGTTTTGTATGACCTACATCCAATTTGTGCTAACCATGTACACATGCTTTCTTCAGCAAACTGTGGTGCATTATCCAACACCAGTGTCTTAGGTAATCCATTCTTTGAAAATACTACTCTTAACACCTGTTTTACTGTACTTGCTTTTCTGTCCAAAACTTTAACCACTTTAGGCTAACCTGAATATGAGTCTATCAGTATAAGGAATAGGCCTACATCTTTAATGTATGCATGATCCATGTGTACTCTTATCCATAGCTCCTTCTCTTTTGGCCATGAATGAATCTTGGTTTGTCTAAAGCTCTTTATCTTTGCACAGAGGGCATTTTCTGATATAATCCTCCACATTTTGCATATAACCTGGCCACCAGGCTTGTAGTTTCAACCTTAGTTGTGTGTTCAATACACTACCATGTATGTTGTCGTGTACTGCTTTAATAACATCTTAACTATTTCGGTGGTACAATAAGATCTCCACAACATATGACTCCTCTTTCAATTGTTTATCCGTGCCTTGCTGCCTTAAAAGGTTTTTCTGCCATAGGGCAATTGCTCCATACATTATTCCATATTATATTCAGTACACTTTTTTAATATAGGATCCTGCTTGGTTTCAAGTTTGAGCTGTCTGAAGGATAACACATCTGTCTCTACCTAGTGCAAAATTCTGTCCTCACAACTGTCCTTTGTTTCAACATTCCAGGTATTAAAATTCAAACTTGACAATGCATCTATGTGTTGAATGGCATTTCTTTTACTATACATAATGTTGAAATCAAATGCCATAAGCTTCATCGCCCACCTCAAAATTCTGGATGACATGACTTTAGGCAACTCTTTCCTCTGGTTGAAAATGAACTGTCTTTCAGTTCAATGAAATTCATTATTCTTCTTTCTCAAGTTCACAAAAGGTTCAATCATGTTGCTATATTGAGGTATATATTTATTAAGATTCTGGCTTTCTTATTTGGTGTACTTATTTCTGATACTTTGCTAATAAGTCTGTCATCTAGTGAGATCCCATCTGATATATTTGATACTCTAAGTATGAAATTTTCTTGCAATTAAATTTACACTTGATTAATTGTCATACCTGCATTACTCAATTTGCTCAGAACCTGTTCAGTTTAATTATTATTTAGCTCCTCAGTATGAGCACCTATACCTATGACATCCTGATAATGAGATTTTTTACTCCTTCCAAAACTTTCTCGATAGCCTTTTGGAATATGTGGTTGGATGTTTTAATTTCATATGGCAGATGAGTCTATCTTAGAAAACCTATAGGAGTGTTTATCCTGGTGACTTCTTGAAAATGGTTGTTGATTTTAATCTGATTATATGTAGTTTCCAGCTCAATCTTGGCAAAAAATTTCATGCTAACAAACTCATCAGTTTGTTACAATATTTGGCAATGGGAAGGAGTCTGAACATTTACATCAACTTGTAGTCACCGTAAATACTTAAATCTCCTTTGGTTTTGTGTATGGCCATGATTGGAGAAGCCAACCTACCTGGCAGACCTTCACCAATATTTCTTTTTTAAATCATTTTATTAAGTTTTGCCATAACCATGGGAGAAGGTGAACCAGAACTTTACAAGACTGAAGATATAGTAGTTGGCTTATTCTCTTTGAGCCGAACACTCGCCTTGTAATCCTTTAAAAGTCCAATCTCAGGTCCTTCTATTTCATGCAATTAACTAACTTTGAAGTGTCAACGCACAGGAGACCATGATCTTTTATCACTCCACAACTATGATTGGTATTATCTTGAATTGATTCTTCATCTCAAGCACCCCCTTAAAGCATCCAAGTGTTTTAATAACTAACCCGTCAAATTGTTTCAGTTGCAGGTTGGTCCCTTAATTCCCATTTTCTCCCAAAATTCTTGGGTATTAACATTACATCACTACCATATCCACTTAGTACAATTATTCCATTTATTTTACTCTTTCTCTACTCTTATCTCATGCTTTTATGTCATAAATTTCAACATTTCTTGTCAGAGGGTCTATCTTCTCCATTTCTATTGTTTTTTTTTTATTTGCTCACTGACTGGAAATGTTTTTCTCTTTGTACTTAAAACACTTCTTTCCAAAAGCCGGGAATTTATACTTGTTCATCTCGTGTTCTTTGTCGCAAAAACAACATTTACAAAAACTCTCTGTGGTATTGTATGTCTCCATGTTAGTCTTAGGAGTTTAAATCTCTGAATTAACTTTAGCTGCTGTTAAAATTCAAAACTCATTTCAATATTCATGTTCTGGACTTGAAGCTGTTCTAAAATTTTGTACTTACTCAAGATGTCATACAGTCCTTCAATTAGCCTTAACTGTATTAATTATAGACATCAGTCCTGTACTCAACTTTTTGAATTCACAGTACCTCAGTGCTTCTTTTAAAATGTGAATTCACTGTTTAATGGTTTCATCTGGGTTTTGCCTGATTTCAAGAAACTACGTCCTCTCAGCTATGACTAATTTCTTTTTTGGATGTACATTTGCTTGTACAATGTTGACAATTTCTTCAAATGTCAAGTCTTCTAGCATCTTTGGAAATCTTTTTTTATGGCTTCATCATCCACTTATGCTAGAAATAAATCCATTACCTCATTTACTCCTCTATATTTGCTGTCATTCAATTTATTGACTCTTACCAATGCTGCAAAACATCTCATCCAAGTCTCAACAAGCTCAGGATCCTCTAACAAGGTTAGATATCCTATCATCGATACCATGTTGTGGTGTAAAGTTCTCACTAGCACGCAGCCTAGTCAAGGAAAGATAACTCTGAGATTTATTGTAGATAAAATACAATTGTGGCACAAGGACTAAAAGAGGGGAATGGGTTGAGGCTGGTTGACACTATCTTATAGCTAGCTAATCAGATTCATGACCCATTCATTCATTACAATTTGCACATCCACCACAAGAACTCATCCATCATCATACAGTTCTTCATCTATCACAGTACCACACACTAACAGGGAATCTACAAAACACCCCATGATATAAAAATTAATGAGTATAAAATTCTGTATAAAAATTTGTTAATGGTATGTAATGAGGGGAGAGGGGATGAACTCCAAAACAAACTAAAATATGAAAAAACTATACAAACTAAAGATAACTGAAGTTAGTTGGACCTGTCCAACCATCAAAAGAATTAAGAGAGGCTGCGGTCTTCTGTCTTCAGACAAAATCAAGAGGCACTCTCGTTAAGGGAAAGGGAAGGATAAAATAAATACGGCCATGTGGGGAAAAAAAACAAATTGTGGAGGTTGGGAATCTCTACTTCGATCTTAACCAAAGAAGCCTGGAACAGGCCAGGAATGACACTTACATTAACTAGGTACACAAGAAGGGTCTATTCTAACTAGGGGAGAGCTCCACAGGAAACCACCCTCTTATGACTTCGGGAGACCTAAAAAAGAAAATCAAGGCTGGCCCCATTCACGTGAAACAGGCTTGCCACAGTTACCCACCTTTCACTGAAATCTGTCAATACCAAACGCTTTCTATCAGTTCTAATCTTCATCTTGAGCTGATGCCCATAAGAATCAGATTAGACTCTGATGAGAATAATTTACTCCAATCGCATCGACCAAATCAGCATTTGGACCGTGGCCAGCAGCAATAGAAACACCATCCATTTCAACCCATAATACAGGAGTGAAACATTGTCACACGCATATGTCTGATCAATGAGCACAAGCTTTTCGGGAGTGATATGAGCTATCAACTCGCTGACAGTGTCTCATATGGGGCACATCCAAGGACGTTTCTTCTAAATCAAAGTCACACTTGCCCAGTTCCATATGAAGGGCCTGTCATTAAGAGATAGCCTATTCTAAACTAATCGCCAGGTAAGCAAAAACTCAGCATTGCTGAGGTAATTTGCTGCTGGCACCCAAGACCAAAGTGATCACAACTCGTCTGCCAACAAGCAGTCAGCCACACAGTAGATCCTTTGAGACCTGCTCCACTAATTGACAATAAAAGAATCTCCTAGACCAAGAAAGATCACTGGACTGAAGAATGACCCTCAGGGCCAATCAGCACTCTAGGAGGAAACTCTATTGATCCGTTGGTCTTATGAAGGCACTCAGCCCTCGAGACGGGAGGAGTGATAGTAAGGAAAGAGAAGGCGGCCCTCACATTCCCCGCCAAAATAGAGTCCTCTATCAATGTGCGGCATGGAAAGCCAGCCTTAAGGTGTGTTAGTGACTTCCCAAGTGCTGCATTCCCAGCCTCCCATGACAGTGATGTTGGGCACAGACATCTTTGTTAACATGATGCTTGCGTCCCCCACCAAAAGAGGGAGGAGAGCAAGCACGCGATCACCTTATGTTCCTTACAGAGTGGAAGTACAGACAAGTGGTAAAGGATAAGAGGAAAGACATGTGGCACACATCTCAGCTCTACCCTTCAAGGACAACCTTCTTGGGTGCCAAGTCTCAACTGATATGCCAACCTTTGCCTATACTTCTGACCAGTTTTTCTCCAGCTGGGGGTTAGGCCTAAACCACACTCCATGTAGTGACCAGAACCTTAGCGGATCTCTTCCTTGCATAATTCTGTATCTATGTTCACAGCTTCGGAAGCCATCTTGCTTCACTTGTTGTCTAATTACTTCACCCATGTAGCACTTGCTAGCCAAATGCTGCAAGGCTTCCCTAGCTAGGGCTATCTCTAGGAGATCCCTCCCAGCCTCTGCCCAAGAAAGACTATCCTTAAGAGCCTTCATTTTGTTAGCCTTATCTAGTGTGAGCTTCAAGCTAAACTCTTTGGTGAAGGACTTCATACACTACTACCTATTCTCAATAACTGTTCCTGTTTTCACTAAGGTATCCAGCCATTCTATGCCTACAATCTAATGCCACCTGGAAGTCTGTGGTCTGAATAGCCTAACCAGTGGGACAGTCTAGTAGATCTATGTTGGCCCTTCTGACTAACATTCTATCCCGGTAGCTAGCCACCTGGGTAGATGGCCACTTAAGTGGCCATGTCCACATTTCCTTTGGGTGATCGACCCAGTATCTATCGACAAAACTAAACTTGCCAATCAGATCAACGAAGCTACAATCGTCTGACTTCCTGATAGCTCCCTGGCCCCTGTCTAACTTGGGGGCCAGAATGGTATTCCAGTCCCCCATTAAGACTAAGCATGTTTAATCCATCAGGAATGGCCCTGACTGCAGAAAAAAATGAGACGCTTTTCCCAGTTGTTGGGTGCATAGACTGCAATGATCCGAAACACTACTTTTCACCACAATATCAGCTACGATCAACCAGATCCCAGCATCGACATGGACAAGGTCAACCCTCGCATGTAGGGTATGCTTTGCCAGCAAAGAATCACCTCTGGCCAGTCTGAATAGATGTTGATTGTTAGACAGCACACAAGCATCAACATTGCAAACAAATTAAGTTTCCTGGATCATGGCGACATCCACTCAGAACGACAAGAGGTCACAAAGCAGATGGCAGCCTTACTCTGTTCACTCAAGCCCCTCACATTCAGGCTGGTTATCTTGACAGACATTTTTAGGTCTGAAAAGAGAAAAATCTACAGTCAACCTATTCATATACTAGGCAAAAATCTGCAGGAATAAGGACCCTGACGGATTGTCCTAGGCTCCCTGTACTCAACTCTGATGTCATCTGTCCATCTAGGACAATACTGCCAACAGCCATAGGATAGGTTAGTTTTACCACCCTATATAACAAGGGATGGAGAAACACTGGAACCCTCCCTGAACAATTTTTTTTTTTTTTTTTTAAGTCTGGTGAACCCAACTCATATATATATATATATATATATATATATATATATATATATATATATATTTCAGAGAACATGCTTGGTAGCCAGGAGAATGTCCCACATTGCATTTGATCTCCAGGCTTGCACCTTTGGTCCAATACTCAAATTTTTTAGGTCTTCTTCCATGGTTTCCCTCTTGACACCAATTAATGTTTTGACTCTTCACATCAGTGGTCAGCAGGGAGATTGTTTTCCTATTAACGACATCCAACACCTCTGGGATTGTGAGAAATTCATTCCCCTTTATGTACTATTCCCCCTCTACTTTGCCAGGCACCAGCTGTGCTTCATCAGAGTCACTCATTGGTAGCACTAATTTAGTGCTGCCAATATGATTCTTTTTCCTTTATTCTTTTCTTATATAACTTTAAATAGAACAAAACTAAAGAAAAACAGGCTAGAGTCACAGTTGGGCCAACAAAACCAACAAAACTTGGCTTTGCCAAAAAACAAGTAACACATAAAAACACAAAAATAAGAAAAACCAAAATAGGGTCAGGTGAGCGCCACTAAAACTCTACTTGAAAATAAAACAAACAAGTCACATGTAAAAGATTAAATTGAGACAATGTACAAAAGACTTACTTACAAAAAGGACAATTTTCAAATAAAACTTTGACAACCAAGTTACAATAAATAGATTAAAAATAAAAATACAATTTACAAATTAAATTGAGGGTGGGGGAAAAATTAACACTTGGCTAATAAAGCTTTGCTTACAAAAAAAATGAAAGGGAAATTTACAAACTAAAGTGAAATAAAAGCTTGACTAAAAAGAGAAATAAGGTGCTTGGCAGTTAAAGCCTGCACGTGAAAAATAAAACAAAAAGAAACAGGGAATGAACAAAAAATGAAGGGGGCAAAAAAGCTTCACAAGTAAAAATAAATAAACTTAATGTCAAATATCCAAATGTACGCTTCAAGAAAGCTCATGCTGGATAAGCAAACTTTTCATGTGTGTAGAAACCTTTCCACTTATATACAATGTAATTTGCATATCACCACAGTACTTATTTGTAATGAATTACAATTGGATTTTCAAAAGCAATACATTGTTTTTTTTTTTAATATCAAGAAATTCTTTGTATAAGCACTGATAAAATTATTTTAATTTTTTTTTTTTATTAAATAGCAAAGTATTTTGCTTACTGTTTTTCCAGTTTCCCAAAAAACTACATTTTTTTTCTTTATTCTATACTCTTTGGCAGCCAACACCAGAAGACACTCTGGAAGGAGGCATCATGAATAACCCAGACAAATCAGTAAGAATTATTTTATTTTCCCACTATTAGTATTATTTAAATAATTCCAACATATTTTTACGAAATCTTTTATTCATTATTCAGTCATTAAAATATTTTTCCTTCCTTTTTATAACTTTTGCCACTTTCATGTATTCTATCATTAAAGAACAATTTCAGTTTTGCTTAGAGGATATTCTTTGGTGCAGCATTCTCTTTGATATTTTCAAATTATTTGATCTGTTTACCAGACAAAGAGTGTTGCCTGGCACCACCATATGACTGATTGTTTTTAAGGGGACTGATCTGGAGAATGATTGCAGTATTGCATTTGGGTGGTGTGCATCACAATCACAAATTAACTTGCTAAGACTTTTCTTTTTCAGTATTTCATTCAAACAAGCAAAGTGTTCAGGTTCTAGCAATTCATAATAAATTCCTTTTGAATTCCACCAAACATCAAAAACATTTTCTCCAGTTGGTTGTTGATTATCTCCCATCTAGCCACATTTTCCTTATTTTAAGTTGTCGTAATAAATCCATTCTTCATTTTGCTGCTAACCTTTTTTCCTGTCTCAAGCAAGAAGGGAAAGATAAGTGTTTAAATGTTGATCAATATTCATTTCTATAAGTTCATATCAAATTCATTTTCTAATCTGCAGAACTTTTCTAAAGCTTCAAAATCATTACAGTTGACTGTACAATAAAAAGCTGAATAAAATCCAGACATTTCTAAAACTTCTTTTTAACATTGTTCATAATGTAGTGATGGGAATTTTAGTATCAACCTAATTTACAATATCCATCTTTGGGGCCTTTTCTAGACTTGTTTTTACTGTTGTTGAATGTTGTGAAATTGTTTTGTACATAAATGTATATTTATATATTATTGAACTAAAGTAAACAGGAAATATTAACTGGGACCTGAATATCTGATAATTGTTGAAATGGGCCAATAATTTAAAATTATTGTCATGGAATGTATTAACAAATATATTTTGTTATGTTTATTTTTGGAGGCAGACATATGTGTAATATATAGATTTATAAATTGTATAATTCTACTTGATTCAATATATATAGGAGTTTATTTTTACAGCTTATTGACCTTTTGTTGGTTATATAAAGCCAGAAAGTATTTTTTAGATTGTAAGATTTTTTTTTTTTATAATAATGATTTACTGGCATAAGTCCTACTAATTAACCCATGGCTGCAGGGAGAAGAGGTGAATTCATACCCTTCTCAAAGGTATTTGCAAGTAAATATAATGAATCTGATTGGAACTGGAACTTTGCTCTTGGATTTCCAATTCCAAGCTGTTATCCATTACACCACTCAGATATCTAAGTTTAGAGCACCTTACAATCTTGGTACTGACCAGGCTCAGTGTTTCTTAATTTCATTGATTGTGAGAGAATCTGTGTTTCAATGTATATGGCTGTAACTACAAATGGTTGTCTTAGTGAAGATGTGTGTTAATATTAAAGATATAACTTTGAAATTTATAAACTGTGCATGAATATTTTGATATGCAATTTAATATTATTTGACATATATCTTTTTAGAATTAGACAATTATGATTGCAGTACCCACAAATGAAGTGTATTGATTTTGATTGCCATATTTTATTTTTTTATTTTAAATTCTTTTTCAGGGACATGTGAAATTTGAAGGTTTTGGCAGGTTTTATGTGGCTGTTAAGAATAGCATCTTGTGTTATTACAGGCGCTTTGAGGTAAGTATTCCAGTGTCTCTTATTTGAGATTTTTCAGAGTAGGGCTGTGGGGATTAAAAGTATTATCTTTTTCTGAAAAGGGGTTATCTTGTTTGAACAGCATCCTTGGGTTTTATACCCTGTCAACAAGCAGGGCTTGAAATTAGCAATGTCTCATCAATGATAGAATGTTGGGTTTTTGGAATGAGATGCTTAATTAAAATTCTATTATATTTATTCTAAAAACAACTAACTTTCTGAAACTTATTTTTTACTTCTCACCAATAGTGATGGGCTTTTTAACAAAAGATGTATGTGCACACATGCATATTAAGTTCTTTTTAAACTAGTGAATGAAACCCAAATTTATCTTTTTAAATGTGAAAAAAGTTAGTATAGAATTTTTTAAAAATAATTTTGATTTAATAAAGCAAGAAATTTTTTTTTTGTCACTTAAGAATTTGAATGAACAAATAACATTTATGTGTTATGTTTCCTGCTTGTCAGAAACTAGATTGAAAATATAAAAGAGGATTTAAAAAATTATAAACATGGAAAATTTAGTCACAGTGCAAGGCAAATAAATGAAAGTTTTTGATAAAGAATGTAAAGTTTTGATTGAATATTTGTAATAAAAAAAATGATTGTGTAGAGCATGATTCTTAAAGTCTGACAAGAGTTACTTTGAGCATGGTAAAGCATGTATAAAATTATTGAAGGTGATTTAACTGAAACGTTTAGATAAAAATAATGTTTTTATAAAAATTAAAGTAGAATTAAACATTTTTGTATTTATTCATTTAAAATTTCAATATTTTAGCTTTTTGTAAATTATTTCCTAAACAATGGTGTTTTTATTATGCTGCTAACTATGAATAATAACAAAGTTAAAAAGGAACATTTTGATTTTGAGGCAGCTTAAAAAATTTTCAGGACAACTGAAGTTGTATTTTAGGATGCTTCTGGCATGATGTTGAAAAAGTCTAGAGCCCTGTCAGCAAGTATATGAAAGAAAAATGATCATCACATCTCTTTGTGTGTGTCTCTCTTTCTCTCTCTCATTTGTTGCTCATTTTATTTGTTTTTTTATGCTGTGAGTTTGATATGTTGGTCTTCTTCACAAGTTGAAAGGTCATGGTATTTCTGGACAACTTTTTGAACTGATTCAGTCTTTCTTATGGAATCACGAAATGAATGTTGTCTTAAATGCCCATTCTTTTAAATCTTTTTGCATTAATGCTGGTGTCTCTCAGGGCTCTATCCTTGGAGCTATTTTGTTCTTAATTTTCATCAACAAACTTCCTGATGTCATCAGTTCTCAACTTATCTATGCTGATGACAACTATTTACTTAATAGTAAGTCTGATGGGTTTGACAAGCTAAAATTGGCAACTGATCTCAAAAATGACCTACAATCTGTTGTTAATTGGGCCACAGAATGTCTTAATTTTCCTACTTCCAAAACAAAACTGCTCTTTTTTAATTGTCTGAGAGAATCCTTTTTTGTCTTCCATCAGCATAACTGATGCTAATCTCCAGGGAGTGACTCATTGTGCCTTTGTGTTTTTCACTTACATGAAGTGGAAAGATTCTATTGAATCAATTGCTATGTCTGCTGCAATGAAAGTTGGTTTACTATGTTGTGCTAGACAATTTTTCTTGTCAAAATCTGTATAGCACAATTTCTAAAACAATAAAAACTTGATATTTTGTATTGATGCATAAGAGTAGGTATTTCATCTAACATTCAAATAAGTTGTATAAAACAAAAACAGACCTTGCTCATGTTTGTCTTCTGTTTTGAATTATATATATATATATATATATATATATATATATATATATATATATGGATTAACAGAGTTCACATGATCTAATGTGACCTGTATGTCCTCCTAGTGGATTCGGAACTTAAAAAATAGCCAAATATGAGAGGGTACTGAAAAATTCTTAGAATAGCCTAGAAGAGATTAAAGAAAATAAAATGATGTATTGTCATTTGGTCAGAATTTGGAAAGTGAATTGGGCCAAGAAACTTTCAGTCCCTCTTTGTATTTCAACCAAACATGAGCTGATCTTTAAAAACCACCATGTAAATTTTGGAAATTATGAAAGTGGTGACACCATAGCTATGTTTTCTTTTTGATATATCTTTTGCCTAAAATGAAGATATAGTGTTCTCGGACAAGACATTAACATCTCTAGACTGTTAATGTATTGGTCTTAAAACCAAGGTCATTATCCAGCTTACTACAGAATTTTCTCCATATTAAACAGGTAAAAAGTTATTTCATAATTTTACTGCTTGTTTTTATGCCATTTGTTTTTTGCCATTTTCTTTACAATGACCATATGCATTTTTGTCAGCAGGCAAGAAATAATAGAGGAAATTGTTAGCACTGAGGTTTTAGAAAAATTCAGATTTGCTACCAGAAACTAATTTCACCACCAACAGGAATCAATAATTTTTTTTTTTTTTAAAAACAAATTTTTTTCTTTTTAGTGTGAAGTTTGTAATCAATATTGATGCAGTTCTTATATATTGAACTGTTAGAAAAAAAGTCCTTATGAGAATTTAATTTATTCTTCTGTTTTTGATATAATTAATTGCAATGGAATGTTTTAATAGTTGTCACATCTTAAAACATAGGGACTAATCTGATTTCTGTCATACCTTAAAAAGTTTATATAGATTACAAGATTTCTTTCATTGACTCATTTTAGTAGAAATAACTCATTGTATGTATTATATATACAAGGCCTCCAATTTCAAGGAGTGTCTGATGTTGAAAGCATTCATGTTGAATCTGATCAATTAATCTTTGAGTGTATATTTATAATTCTTTGAATTGTTTTACATTTTATTCTGTAACCAATTTCTGCTTGTAGGATTTTCAAATTGGTTCTCCAATAAATGAACTTGATATGAAATTAGCATCAGTGAAAGAACTCTCAAAGACTAAACTGCAACTCTATACTAATTATTTCCAAGTATGGTAAGTAGTCTTGATACCATCACCTACTGTTCCATGCTTATTCAATGAATCTAATGAAACTAATTAAAAAAATTCTACATTTATTATATTAATGTGAAGTTTTTTTCATTTGAGTATATCCATTTATAATTTTTATGCAGGAAAAATTGAATTTCAAACTGTTTGACAAATATGTTTGATGTTGTATAATTTATGTATTGATGTTCCAAGGTTCTCTTTACATTTGTGATTTTTTTTTTCTTTCCAGTTTGATCTTTGAGAATGCATTAGAAACCCAGCAATGGAAGGAAACACTTAAGAATGCCACTGAAATTGGTCTTTGCACACAGCATGGATTCTCTGAAGTTAGTATTCACGTAGAAAATAAAATTTAATGTTGATAGACTTATAAGTTTCTAAGTAGTTATCTTAAGCAAAGGACTTGCCCAGGAATGTGTTAGTGGCATAAGTTTAGAGGCATGTTTAAAACAAGAATTCATTTTATGACTATATCACACTTATTAAAACTAAGCATGCTTTATGTACAAATAAACTTAATGACAACAAAGAAAGCCTTTCTCTACAAAGGTCTGTTTTATAAAAAAAATTGTATAAGTTCTTTAAATGCAAATTTTTTGCATCAATTTTTTGTATATTTTACAAAATAAAAACAAGAACTTAAGTAAATTTTAATATTTTTTAAAGCTTAAAAAAAGTCCTTGTACTGATCCAGAAAGTACCTGCCATCTGCTGTGCTTTCTTTACGAGCTTCAGATGAGATAAAAATGGAGTATTGGCTTATTTTCTGTTCTACAGACCTTTTCCCAGAGATGCCATGTCACAACTCTACTATCACTACTTTCATGACAAATGTTCAATCCACCAACTCATATCTTTACAGCCAAAACCTTCTTTGCTCCATCCACAGGGTTGAATCACCCTCATTCCTATAGTAAGAAGATTGATCCACTCTGAAAGATTCTTACCAAGAACAGTTACTTTGGAGAACAGACTCTAATGTGGATGCTTCACTGAACACTACAATCTTAACCTCTTCAAGTCTATGGTCAATTATTATCTATCCACCATATCTTTGTGATGTTCACTTCCTGCTTCTTCTTCTTGCATTTATATCATGAATCTTATTCAGTATCCCTCTACCTTGAGTGGCTTTTGGGCCTTGTATTGGGTGAACAAGAATAAAATAAAATAAAAAAAATTAAATAAGTGTGGATGGTTCCTTATACTGGAAAAAAATTGATCTTTATTAATGAAAGAAAACGTAAAAAATAGTCTTAACCATGGATCTAACTTATCACTTTACAGTTGTAATGATTCTATTCATCTTATTGTATGGGGTTGGCTGCAATTGGAACAAAGGAAAGAAAGTTTGCCTCAATCACTTTTCAAACTAGAAATTAGTTTTTCTTTTTTTTTTTTTTTTGTCATCTTTCATTATTCTGAACATAGTTTGCCACTTTAGATTTTCTAAAACATTTTTAGTTTTCCTCTTACTTGGGAAAATCGTAAAATTATTGAATTATTTTAAAGAATTGTATTATCAGAAACTAAATTACTAAATATGTATATTTATTTATATTTTTAGAGTCCAGCTGCAAAGGTGTGGGAAAATCCAAGCAACAAATACTGTGCTGATTGTGATGCTCAAGGTAATTGCAATTAGGGCATGTAATCTAACTTGCAAGTTTCAATTGTGTGTCTATGTGTGTAATATATCTATATATATATATATATATATATATATATATATATTTGTGTATTTAGGCAGCAATCATTCTTTCATGCACATTTCATTGAATTCAACAGACAAGGTAATTTTATTTAGTTTTTTATATACTTTCTCATGTGTTCTAATAATTTTTTCTTTTCAGATGATAAATTATATAAAAACTGTCCAAATGTTCTTTTTATCCAAGAGCTTTCGGCTATACATTTAGCCATTTTCAAGGCTTAGATATTTAAACTGTTAAATAAGAAATAGTTTATTGCATGTATGTTTTATAAAATGTTTTCATTTTTCAAAACATGGTCATCATATTGTGTTCATACTTAATATTAAGTGTTGTTTTTTTTATTTTTTTTTATTAATAAGGCTTCCATTATTTTTAGCCTTTTATTTAATGTAGATGATGCTATTATATTAGTATTGTCAACAACTATGTTACGAATAGTGTCCGGTAGGTCTCCATGAATATTTAAATGACATCTAATTGAGCTATGGTCAGAAAGGTGTAGAGTGAGTCTGCGTGTCAAATATGTTGTAGTGTGGCCTATATAATTATTTATGAATTTTGATAGATCAGGAATACAATTCCTTAATGAGCATTTAAATTCGTAAATAATATTTACCCTATTTAATTTTGTTCTAAGTAGTGAATTATTATTTTTAACTATAAGGTTAGAGGTTTTAAATTTTTTGTAATAAATAATTACTCTAATTTTTTTGTTATTGTCAACTGGTGTTATGCATTTTTTAATAATGTTCTTAATTCTGCTTTTGTCTTGTTTATAATTTTCGTTCATTTGGTTTTTATAAAAAATATTAATGTTATTTATGTTCTCGTTGTTACTATTAGCTACCTTAGACGGAAAATACCTAATATGGAAATCCAACAATTGATTAGGAAATCTGTCATTAATCTGGAGGTGTTGTCAAAAGGGAAAATGCCAAGAGGGCTTGAGCAATTTTTTTTACTCTTGGACCAGTAGAAGTTCATATTGAGATTGAGAAGCCACCTTATAGTGAAAAGTTATATATAGTCTATAGGTATTATATATCAAATTTTGTTTTTATTATATAGATCTGTTTTCAATTTCAGATCCAAATTGGGCTGCTCTTGATTTCGGAATATTAATTTGCAAGAAATGTTCAGGTAATATATTTTACTCTCAAAGAAAAAAGGAATAGTTAAAAATGGAAATACAGTGGTTGATATTATTTTGAATTTTGATATTTTTTTATAAAGGATTTTTTTTTTTTCTCAATTTTGATTAAACCAGGTGTCAACCAAAGTGGCTTCTGTTAATTTACATGATCTCATCATGTTTACAGCACAAAATAAGCAGTTATTCATTTTTAAACAGAATTTGAATACATTGAACTTTTTTATTGAGTTGAAATGTAATCTCCTCATTTTTATTGTTACTTTTTTTGTATCATAGGTATTCATCGGGAATTTAATTTAGTCAAATCTCTCTTACTTGACTATAAAATATGGACACCATCATTAATTGAGGTGAGTAAAACTTATTTGAATAGATTACCTAATTCTCATCTTTGGGAGTAGCAATAAGGAGTGAGATATGTCTTAGATAAGAATAAGATAATTTTATTTAGAAATATTTTGTTTTTATTTTTCTATATGGATGGTATATTTCCTACCAAAACCAGTGTTCAGTTTCAAGCAATGCATTTGAAATAATTGTGAAAGAAATTCTGAAATTTTATTGATGTGAAATGCTTTCTGAATCAAACTGAGATTCAGATTTTTTATTCTTTTTAATATAAAAAATGTAATTGAACTTGTAACCAAGAGGATATTATGTAGTAGAATCTGCAAGTCCAAAATTCACTAGAGTGGATTCAATGCTCGATATTCTTTGTTTAAAAAGAAAATTTTTATTTTCTATAATGTCAGCTTGAATTAATAAAAATTTTTATTGCAAAATGGTTTGTTTATTGGAATTTTTCCTATATCCTTCAAAGATGTATTTTTCCTAGCAGGAAGACCTAGCAATTTATTCAATATAATATTTCCACTTTGTGTCAATGAATGTTAGTCCGAGAAGGTGTAAGGAATCACTCTTCTGGAGGTTAGCGTAGAGGGATCAGATGGCTCACCTGAGTTCTTAAAGACAGAAACATAGAAGAGGATTTCCAGCAAGTAAGAAAACAAGAAGCAGCAATGTACATTGTACAGTTTGGAGAGAACAGGAGCCAGTTTGGGAGCACATTTCTTAAGGACAATTGCAGTGATACCACCGAGACCACATTCTTTGAGGGGATCTACTTCAGAGATGATAGCAGAAAAAGTTATATGCATATCACTCAATAGGGGCTCAGTTCTAAGTGGGAAGTTAGGCAAAGGCTGTTGATCAAAATGTGTTGAAAAAAATAAATTACTTTCTTAATTTTTGTTTATCATTATATAACCAATGTAGCAGTTATGCTGTTATTTGATGTTTTTTCTATACTCTACATATTCTGTAAAAAATTTTTTATTGGTAAAATGTCAAAAAGTTTTATCAATGAAAATGTCATAACCTGCAAATGTTTTGATATTCTGGAAGTCCTTTAATTTTTCATATCTCTTTTTATATCTTTATCATGATTTTATCTTAGATGATGCAACAAATTGGTAATGAAAATGCCAACAATTTCTGGGAATTTGGGATGAATCCTGCTTTGAAGATTGACAGCAATGCAACGGATATTGAAAGGAAGGAATTTATTGAGAATAAATATAAGAAAAAGCTCTTCATAAATGCCTACCATCTTTATAATCAACAAAAACTACTCAATGAGGTAACAATTATGTCTTAAAAATGATAAGAGAAATGTTATATTGAAGATGATTATTTTTAAAAATACCCTGAAAATTTTATTAAAATACCTTAAAAATGTGCTCTCCTTCACGAAAATGTCTAGTATGCAAACAATATCTCAGATGTCATAGATTTTAAGATATCTTTTAAAATCTATGACACTGAAATAGTGTTTGCATACTAGACTTTTTTTCTAAGGGGAAAGAATTTTGTTTAAATGGGGTCAAAAGAAAGGGATTATCTTTATATACTAAAAAATTAAACTCCCTTAGTAAATAGGGAAACTATGCCTAGATCATTTCTTACTACAAACATGCAAGTAAATTGATAGTAAAGAAAAAAACATTTTTTTCTTTACTATCAATTTACTTGCATGTTTGTAGTAAGGAATTATTTTACAGACATTAGGTAATATCTCTTTATTTTCTTGGGTAATGTGTAAACTAAAAGAATATTATTTGTGTTATTAATATTATTTAAGACTTTTTTATTTTTTTTTTAATGCAAATCCATGTATTTGATCTGGAATTATTTTCAAAGTCATTTAATATAAACTCTTAAAATTTATTGAAAATCTTAAATTAAGCCATGCATTGTGGTGGGTGGAAGACACTATCATATATACTTTCATATTACTTTATAGTACTATGGATTCATACAATGTGAATGTACACAGTCACTCATTCATGTAGGCATGACCCATTTCATTATTGGTTATTTTTAATAGACACAATTTGGTTCTGCTTTGTGAATTCTTATTTCAAATGAATTATTCAAGTATGTTGGTTTATCCAACTTTTATTTGCCCTCCATAAGAACTAGTTTATATGACATAACTTTATTACAAATTAATAAATAGTATATTATCATGTTTATTTTATATGTATCTGACTATCAAGAATCATTTTTCTAAAAAATTTATTTAAAATCACAACTAAATTAACTTTTTTTTTCTTTTTTTTTATTATTACTTTAAACATCTTTATTGAACTAAGTAACTAATAATAACTTAAACAAAATATTTCTTTTATCAATAGAAAAATATAGTTAGAAAAATGACAGAATTCCTTCTCTTGATAGATGCCCATAAAATAAACTTAATGATATATTTATAATTTATTTTATTATATATTTGGCCAAAAAGGTTCTGTTTTTCTCTTTAGATTCTATTAAATTTGCAAGAAATTGTGCAGCAAGTAAAATGTTCCACTATTAAATTTAATAAAGACTCATATTTATCCTAAGGTAATGTTGTGTATATTGTTGTTTTACAAAAAACTTTCCTGAGAAACAAATGATTTGAACAAGTACTATTTTCAATTTGGCCAGTTGAAGAGAGTAATAAATTAAGAGAAATGGTATAATATTCCATCAAGAAAATACTAGACTATATTTCTTTAGTCACCAGTTTCATTGTTTCAGCTCAACTGCAAATTTTGACTCATTTGCCATTATTTTAATTTAAGATTTTCATTTATTCCAGTCTTTAGAAAACTGTGTTAATGAAAAATTTCCCGGAAAACTGTGAAAGGTACACAGAACAATTATTTGCTAAGAAAGATAAAAATTCCTGGGAGGATGGAAACATGAAGTTGTTTAAAATATGACAGAAGATAGTGAAACAAAGCAGTAAATATGTTGTTTAATAAAGTTAAAAAGAATCTGATTGCTTAATGAAACCAACTTTTTAGCCAATACATTTTATCTTGTTTTCCACCTGCTTAGATGAACTTTTGTTTCTTAAGTATTTGCTTGATTTGAAATAGTAAAATTATTTTACTTTTGTAATATAATAAGTATGCTGTGAGTGTCTTTTTATATTTTTCAAATTTTCATAATTTGTAAATACGTAAGATATAGTCTATAAAATAAACCTGTTCTGTATTATGGATTTATTGTATTAAAATATTTTTTCTTCAGGCACTTCTTGAAGCTGTGCAAACTGATGACATATTAAAAACAATGAAGATATTATTCTCTGGTGCTGATGTAAGTTTTGTTGCTTAAATTCCCTGCATTTAAAACCTCATAAAAATTTGCATTTTTTCCTTCTATGAGAACATTTATTCGCATTTCTGGTGTGTGTGTGTATATATATATATATATATATATATATATATAATCACTTCTTTGCAGAAGACCATCTCTTCACTTGCTAGTTTTTTTGTGTTTTACATTCAGAATTTTATTTTCATTTATATTTGAGCTAATGCTCTGCTATGGGCTTGTAAGTGATTCTTAAGGCCAGCTTCACTTTTACAACTTCACTTACACACATTGTGTTACCTATGTTGGAAACTTGCCTGTGTACAATCATGTGACATTTGAGTCTGGCAACAGACTTATAAACCTTATCACAAAACTAGCACAAATAACCTGCAGCTTTTTCTGGTAGGTTTATATTCACAAGATTTTATACTTGACCTCTCTGGTGTGATCTCATGTGACTAGCTAATCCAGCTGCTGAGAGAGTGACTTTTCCACAAATACTGCAAGTGTGTTGGTGTCCTAATAACTCTGAAATGGATTCTATTTTCCCTTCCTAATGGTGCACTTTTTGTTGGAATGCTCAATTCTCTTTTGCTCAAAATTGTTGCAGCATTCCCAAAATCACCTTCTCCAAGCAGATCTAGCTCCAGCAACATTTTCAGAGACTTCAACATTAATGTCAAGAGTTTTTATTTTACAATTAACTACATCCTGAAACATTTTTTGGGTTTATGAGTGGCTTGATTACCTTGTACCAGCTTACTATAAAATATATATATATATCTCCGATACGATGTTCGCATTCCAACGTTCGCAGCGTTAATTCAAAAAAGAGCTCAATACAGGTAGAGCGATAATTATTTATTTATTATAATTTTATCATATAGACAAAACCATTTTACTCACAACAAAGATGCAACTTGGTTTCAGTGCATTTTAACTGCACATCTACGGGTGAGGGTCGAAATGGTTATGAACGATCCTGTTTGTAGGCAAGCCCGGATGTAAAACGTCACTTCCTATTTTCATTTTTTGAGAAGAAAAATGTACTTACAAAATATACATAAAGTATCTAAGTGAAACAATAGTGGTTGTTGATAGCAGTTTGGTGTTGGGTGGACCGGGTAGTTAATGTTGAATGGTGTGTGGACATTTTTTCGTTGATAAACATCGGTCAAAGTTTAGGTACGTCAACTCACAAGTGTCCTAAGTTTGAGAGGTAGGGGAGGGGAGATAGCGATAGGGGATAATATTACATCTGAGTAGGTAAAAAGATTTTCGAGTTATCTTTTGTAATTATTAGGAGTGTTATTTTTGGGTTTTTCTATAAGATTTCTAAAGTTGGATTGCATTTCTTTATGTTGGGGTTATCACTATTTATTTTGTAATCGAAAGAACATTTTTTGTGTATATATAATTATAAAAGGTTCGTAGTTATGGAATTGGGAATTTAGCAAGTGTTAAATCCTTAGTATGTCTACAGAAAATGGTAGTCTCATATCTTTGGTTTAATAATAGGGATTTATAGAGACGATGGTTTGATGGTAGTGAAAGTAGCAAAGTTGACAAGTTGAGGAAATGGATACATAGAGTATTTAAATCTTTACACCTCAAGGTGAAAATCAATTCTAATATAAAACAAGTAGACTTCTTAGATGTAACCTTAAACTTAGACTTAAATAATTTCCAACCCTTCTTAAAGAATAATGCTAACCCCATTTATATAAACCTTAATTCCAATCACCCAACGCCAGTTATTAAACATATTCCATCATCTGTTGAACGCCGTATAAACAAGCACTCTTCTAGCAAAGAAATATTCGATAAACAAAAAATTATCTATAACAAAATCCTTACCAACAGTGGTTACAGATCTTCCGAAATTGAATATAGAGAAAACTGTAGTTACTCTAAAAAAAAAACAATAGAGGAAGGAGAATAATTTGGTATACGCCTCCCTTCAACAAGTTAGTCCGTACCAAATTAGGGCACAAATTCTTAAATCTAATTAACAAGCACTTCCCTAAAAAAAGTAAATTAAGCCAGATCTTCAACCGCAATACCTTAAAAATTAGCTACAGCTGTCATAGAAACTTAGATAAAATTATTAAATCACATAACAATAGAATACTGAAACTACATAGTGATAATAAACGAAACCTAAATACAAGTTCTAATACACCCCAAGAAAAAAGACTATGCAACTGTAGAATCCCCGATCAATGTCCATTATTAAACAGATGCTTAACCAAATCCATAGTGTATATGGCCTATATCTCATCAAATGAGAACCTCGGAGATATTAAGCTGTATGTGGGGTCTACTAGCAGACCTTTTAAGGATAGGTACTACAATCACTTGAACTCCTTTACAAATACAGCCAAGCGAAATATGACATCACTTTCGAAATATTTTTGGAAACTCAAGGAAGAAGGAAAAACACCTAAAGTTAAATGGAAAATCCTAAGACAAGCCAGAACCTGCAATTCACTGAGTGAACCTTGCTTCCTATGTTTACAGGAGAAAATATGTATCATTGAACTCTTGAATAATACCCAATTATTAAACCAAAGATAGTATGTCTACAGAAAATGGTAGTCTCATAAGGATTTAACACTACAATCTTGCAAAATTCCCAATTCCATAACTATGAACCTTTTATAATTATATATACACAAAAACGTTCTTTCGATTACAAAATAAATAGTGATAACCCCAACATAAAGAAATGCAATCCAACTTTAGAAATCTTATAGAAAAACCAAAAAATAACACTCCTAATAATTACAAAAGATAACTCGAAAATCTTTTTACCTACTCAGATGCAATATTATCCCCTATCGCTATCTTCCCTCCCCTACCTCTCAAACTTAGGACACTTGTGAGTTGACGTACCTAAACTTTGACCGATGTTTATCAACGAAAAAATGTCCACACACCATTCAACATTAACTACCCGGTCCACCCAACTGCTATCAACAACCGCTATTGTTTCACTTAGATACTTTATGCATATTTTGTAAGTACATTTTTCTTCTCAAAAAATGAAAATAGGAAGTGACGTTTTACATCCGGGCTTGCCTACAAACAGGATCGTTCATAACCATTTTGACCCTCACCCGTAGATGTGCAGTTAAAATGCACTGAAACCAAATTGCAACTTTGTTGTGAGTAAAATGGTTTTGTTTTTATGATAAAATTATAATATATATATATAAAATAACAAAATAGAAACATTTTGTATGTGTTTGGTCCTTTTAGACTAAAAGAACAAAACATGTTACAAAATCCTTTTTTACACTTTGTCATAGATTTTCATAAAATTGTTCTTGATATCTGAAAATTATATATTGTTCCCCTCAACACACTATTTAATCAATGCCAATTCTAGATCACCAAGAATACTGTACAGTATTCTGCTTTAATGCAATATTACTTGTTTTTTTATTTGTGTCTTAAGTTCCATTTTTAATCAGTTAATGCAACTAAGTCTTTGACTGTCACTGATCTATTCACTGATGAAGTGATTTTTACCAAAAAGTATTTCCGCCAACATTTTAAAAATGCAAAAAAAAATCAATTTTTAAGAAATGTTATAATTTTATTATTTGAAGTGTAGATTTCATTTATAGACTAATTTTCTGTTAAAACTGACATTCTGTTAAGTATGCAATAACAATTACAATACATATTTTAATATATTAAAAAATTAGGAAATTATATTTAATATTTTGTTACATTATATTTTGATATAAGTTAATTTAGTATCAATTTTATTATTTGAAAACAAGATTAGGGAAGAGTAGTATACAATATTATCCAATTTTATTCACAATGGTAAAATTGTTTTAAATATCATACTTCTATGAAAAAATACTTATTCAAATTATGTACTTTGTAAGATGTACATTAGGAGAGGTACCTTGATTTTGTTAATAATACTCTCTTTATTTACTAAACAGCTACAGTATTTAGTGTTTCTAACTGGTTACCATTTAATTATTGGCCAGGTTGGATATTGCTTAACTTTAATAGACAAAAATAATTGTTTTGAATGTAACTTGTGAATGACAGTGTCAACAAATGAAAGATTACTTTGGGAATTTTTTAGAATGTTTAAAATGTTTCTTATATTTAAAATATACAATGGTTATCTGGTTTTAAATGTTAAGCTTATTGAAATTCATTAAATCAGATTCATCTACTTATAGAATTCAAGTTTATAAACAAGGCTATAAATGAATTTAAAAAAAAAATATTTGTTTTGTAGCTTAATTACACTTCACCTGACAGGCCAACAGAAACAGGTAAGCATTAAATTTTAGACTGTGACAACAACTGATAGAAAGATTTCATATGTTGTAATGATTAAAAGAAAATATAGTCATTAAAAGATTAACACATCTTTCAGAATAGCTGAATTTTCAGTTTTTATACACTGGTAACTAATACTTGTAATTATGCAAAAAATTATCAGAAGTTTCTAAAAGTATATACATTTAATTTTTTTATTTTTTTTTACAGATTTTCATACATATAAAATGTTCATTAGAACCTTCTAATTACTTAATTAAAAATAACTTTCATCATTAATTCAAAGAACTTAAGGGAAAAATTTAAAACACTCAGAAAAAACAAATTTATATGTTAATGAAAAATATCTTAAATGACAAAAATATCTTAAATGACACACAGAAAATGTCAATGTGTTTTAAATATATATATATATATTTTTTTAAGCTTTCCAGCTTGCCAAAAAATCAAGTCAGAGGTTACAAATGGTAGGTTGTCATTGATTTTTATACAGTTTTATGAAAATTATTAAAAGAAAAGTGCTTTTAGACATTCTTCAAAATGCCAGCATAAATAAATACATCTATCCTTTGTGCTGATATTTGTAGAAAAATTTAGATGTTAAAATGGTGTAAACAAATATGATAATTTCATGGTGTAAATATTGGTCTTAAATTTCGATGTTAAAATGGTGTAAACAAATATGATAATTTCATGGTGTAAATATTGGTCTTAAATTTTGATGTTAAAATGGTGTAAACAAATATGATAATTTCAAGGTGTAAATATTGGTCTTAAATTTAGATGTTAAAATGGTGTAAACAAATATGATAATTTCAAGGTGTAAATATTGGTCTTAAATTTCGATGTTAAAATGGTGTAAACAAATATGATAATTTCAAGGTGTAAATATTGGTCTTAAATTTAGATGTTAAAATGGTGTAAACAAATATGATAATTTCAAGGTGTAAATATTGGTCTTAAATTTCGATGTTAAAATGGTGTAAACAAATATGATAATTTCAAGTTGTAAATATTGGTCTTAAATTTCGATGTTAAAATGGTGTAAACAAATATGATAATTTCAAGGTGTAAATATTGGTCTTAAATTTCGATGTTAAAATGGTGTAAACAAATATGATAATTTCAAGGTGTAAATATTGGTCTTAAATTTAGATGTTAAAATGGTGTAAACAAATATGATAATTTCAAGGTGTAAATATTGGTCTTAAATTTAGATGTTAAAATGGTGTAAACAAATTGATAATTTTATGGTGTAAATATTGGTCTTAAATTTAGATGTTAAAATGGTGTAAACAAATATGATAATTTCATGGTGTAAATATTGGTCTTAAATTTCGATGTTAAAATGGTGTAAACAAATATGATAATTTCAAGGTGTAAATATTGGTCTTAAATTTAGATGTTAAAATGGTGTAAACAAATATAATTTCAAGGTGTAAATATTGGTCTTAAATTTCGATGTTAAAATGGTGTAAACAAATATGATAATTTCAAGGTGTAAATATTGGTCTTAAATTTAGATGTTAAAATGGTGTAAACAAATATGATAATTTCAAGGTGTAAATATTGGTCTTAAATTTCGATGTTAAAATGGTGTAAACAAATATGATAATTTCAAGTTGTAAATATTGGTCTTAAATTTTGATGTTAAAATGGTGTAAACAAATATGATAATTTCAAGGTGTAAATATTGGTCTTAAATTTAGATGTTAAAATGGTGTAAACAAATATAATTTCAAGGTGTAAATATTGGTCTTAAATTTAGATGTTAAAATGGTGTAAACAAATATGATAATTTCATGGTGTAAATATTGGTCTTAAATTTCGATGTTAAAATGGTGTAAACAAATATGATAATTTCAAGGTGTAAATATTGGTCTTAAATTTAGATGTTAAAATGGTGTAAACAAATATGATAATTTCAAGGTGTAAATATTGGTCTTAATTTCGATGTTAAAATGGTGTAAACAAATATGATAATTTCAAGGTGTAAATATTGGTCTTAAATTTAGATGTTAAAATGGTGTAAACAAATATGATAATTTCAAGGTGTAAATATTGGTCTTAATTTCGATGTTAAAATGGTGTAAAAATATGATAATTTCAAGGTGTAAATATTGGTCTTAAATTTAGATGTTAAAATGGTGTAAACAAATATGATAATTTCAAGGTGTAAATATTGGTCTTAATTTCGATGTTAAAATGGTGTAAACAAATATGATAATTTCAAGGTGTAAATATTGGTCTTAAATTTAGATGTTAAAATGGTGTAAACAAATATGATAATTTCAAGGTGTAAATATTGTTCTTAATTTCGATGTTAAAATGGTGTAAAAATATGATAATTTCAAGGTGTAAATATTGGTCTTTTTATGTATCATAGTTCTCGTGTACTATTTTCCCTTTTTTAAATCATTTTACCCCAAGAAAGGTGATAAAAGCCATTAAGTTGCAAGGGGTTAATGAGAGTGAAAGGAAAGAGGACCATAAAAAGAAAAGGATTCAAGGGGACAAAAAATGATGATTGATGTTGCATTTACATTTTTGTAGATCATAGTTGACTGAAAATCGGAAGTTGATAGTTCCATAAATGAGAAGTGCAGGAGAAGAAACAGCATGTAACCTCCAACGACTCATTGTGCCTTCTCTGGGTAATGTTTTCTGCAGATATGAAGCAGAAAGATTATATTGAATCAATTGCTAGGTCTACTGCTAGAAAAGTTGTTTCAGTGTTGTGTTAGATAATTTTTTCTTGTCAAAATCTGTCTTACATCTTTATAAGTCTACCATTTATATATTGAATATTGCTGTCACATCTGGTCCAGTGCTTATGTTATGTATTTATAGAAATTCTTGACAAAATCCAAAGAATTTGCAATATTATCAGTTTTGATCTGGCATCTTGCCTTCAGTTAATTCCCCACCAGTGTAATATAGTTTTCCTGTGCCTTTTCTATATTTTCATGGTAATTGTTCTGATGACAATTCGTTTTTGATACATCAACTTTACAAATTTAAGTGCCATGCAAGATTGGCAGCTAGCTTTCATCATTTTACATTTGAAATATAATTGTAAATTCTATGCTAACAGTTTCTTTTCTGGCACTTCTCACTTGTGGAACTCTCTCCAGGCCTCTTGCTTTCCAGTCTACATTGATCTTCAAAAATTTAAATGCAATGTCAATTGTTATCTTCTGTTTTGTTAATTCCTGTTCTTTTAATGCTTTCTCTCTTTAATTTTTTTTTCTTTTCTCATATTCTTTTGCATCTCTGTTGCTATATTGCCTTGCTTTGGGTGAAATGATTAAAGAAATTCTTTAGTAGGACTTCTTGATCTTTTGTCCAGGCACTAATTTCACTTTTTGAAGCAAGAAAAAACAAATAGGGGTATCTGCTTAAATATCCACTTAATATCACATTTATAAGATATATAAAAACATCAGGACATTATTCCTTGGTTGGGTTGCTTAACTTTTAATAACGTCTGTCTTATATATATATATATATATATATCGCGTGATGTGCCTTAACCATTCGGCCACAAGGTCGATTTTACTATCTTTAAACTTAAGTTTAAAGATAGTAAAATCGACCTTGCTAACCATATATATATATGTATGTATGTATGTATATTGCTGGTGTTAATAAAACGGTGTTTTATGTAATATAACGAAGCTATTAAGTATATATTAATAAATATACATATTATCCCTCACCGCTAACATGACTCTGAGTTTCATCCACAATGCAAAAAAGAAAAAAAATCCCTATTTTTATCTATTAAGAAATAGGGAAATTCTATTAAAAAATAGAAAATATTCATATTTTAATTTTTAAAAATTATGTAATTAAAGAGATTACTTGCTCTTATTAAAACATGAATATATTTATTTAATAGTAATATATTAAAAATAAAACATTGTTATTAAAAATAACAATTAATAAATTGCAAATTTAAAAATTAAGAAAAATCTTTTTTTTTTCAAAAATTTCAAAAACATTAAAAATTTAATTAAAAAAAGCACCCAATAACTGGGGAAACAACACCCATAGTGAAGCCAAGAAAATAGCCATGGAATTTAAAATTGATGATAGGATTTATAAATTACACAAGCAACAAGCTTTCTCACAGTTAAAGATCATAAGGCAATTTCTAAACAACCCACAATACCAATTTCTCAAGCCCACCAAAAATATCAGTATAATCAGTAAGGGCATCCTTGAAAGAGCATGCGAATACACCAAAAATTCTCTGGAAATTAACCAGTGATACAAAACAGCTGAAGCCATAGCATGGTTTGCCAATATAAAAAGGAAAAATGGATGTACATTCATCCAGTCCGATATTTGTGACTTTTACCTGTTCATCACCAAGAATCTGCTAATGTCGGCTATCTATCTGGTAATAGATTACTGCCCTATTAGTGACTGAGAGATTAATATCATAAAGCAGGCAGAAAAATCTATACTTTTCCACAATGGTTACTTGTGGATCAAAAAGAGTAACTCAGAATTTAATATAGCTATGGTAGTGTATGATTCAGTGGAGGCATGTGATTTAGTTGGAAATCTATTATTATAGTGACTTAGATTTATTTTCAACATCAAGCAGGGTTTGTACAGGTCCTGGAAACCTTGAGAAGTTCTGTAAAACTGACAAGGCCTTTTCCAGGTCTTCAAAAGTCCTGGAAAAACAGCAATAGCCCAAAAGTTCCTTGAAAAGTCCTGTTTTTTTTCTAAATTTGGCTGCCCAAACATCCTTTTTCCCAATTCATGTAAGTCAAAATCTCTGAAAAAGTTTTTTTTTTATAAGTTAAATGTTTCCTAGATTAGAATAAGTTCATGACATTGTAGTTACTTCTGTACTTTCTCATCTAATTGAGACTACAAAGTAAGGGAGAAATAGTATGAAGGCATGTCTTCTCTTAGCTGCTACCCTCACTCAACAAGAAAAGAGGAAAAGCAAAGATA
The DNA here is from genome assembly GCA_964036315.1 of Acanthosepion esculentum. Classification (NCBI taxonomy): domain Eukaryota; kingdom Metazoa; phylum Mollusca; class Cephalopoda; order Sepiida; family Sepiidae; genus Acanthosepion; species Acanthosepion esculentum. The sequence continues at coordinate 27,868,152 of OZ038514.1, forward strand.
AAAGGTGTCAGAGACAAGTAAATATCTCCATCAAAGATAAATTAATTCACACTCATTGAATTTGTAGTTGAAAGTAGATTATTTTATAATAATACATTTTAGTAGAATCTCAAAATTTTTCAGTGATTTTAAAATTTGAACAATTGAAGAAATTTTATTCACATATCAATTTCAAAAGTAAAAAGTCCTTTTGATCTCATGTCAGCAGTGGGTGAGTTCATGCTGAAAAATAGATACTTTACACATATTGTGTCAATGTGTATCTGTGTAAATTACATTTGTAATTGTTGTCAATTGTTTGAGAATCAAATTTGACTCGAAGAAAATGTAGATGAGAAGGATGATAGAAAATGTACCTTTGTCTTAAGATAGGAGGGAAAATAAAATGAATGTTATTTTTTTAAGTTTTTAGGCTAACTAGCTTTTGTGTGAAAAAATTATGAAATAAAACTTATTTGGCTTTTATTACTTGGCATATCAAAATAGATACCTCCAATTTTTTTGTTGAAAAACCAGTATAGCATGATGAAAAAAGGCTCAAACTTAATAAGAACAAAGTTTTATCATCAAAATCTTTGTTATTATTAAGAGGAAAGATCAAAGTTTTTTTATTAAGTTTTTTATCCTTTATAGCATGTTTGAAAATTTGTTTTTTTGCATTAAGAAAAAACAGAAAAATAACCTCAGATCATGTCCTTTTCTGTGGTACTGTCAAATGTAAACAATGTTTTATTTCCAGATTTTTTTTTTTTTTGAAAGACTGTAGCGAAACTGAAAGGCAGTCTGAACCGTTTCTGATAAAATATCAGAGCGATAAATCATTGCTTCCTTTCTTTGCAGATGATCTTTTTAGCATGATCATGAAACTTAAGATTTGTAAAGGAAGAGCACACTAAAAAGATAATTACCTTTTTCATAAAGAAAGATGTGGATTTCTGCATTTGCAGACTAGCATCCTTGGATATGAGTGGCCAATGAATCCAAATACATTGTTCTACCCAACAACTAAATTAAATTTGTATTTGCTCAACCGCTCATGATGTCAGGTTGTGACACCCAGGTTAAGAACAAAAATTACCCACACCCGCGCAACCGTCGGTTGTGCTGGCCTTGGTGCGAGCACCGATCCCACTCTCTGGTGCAATGAGAGGATGCAGCATCGGGCAACTGTTCCCCACGGCTGGGCACCTCTCAGTATAATTTTCCTCGGTTGCGACTCTGTCCTTTGACGGAGTCGCCCCTGAGAGCACTTTGCCCAAAGACAGACACAACTGTGAGATGATAAATAGGGTGTTACCAACCACTTGAGTAATTTACACACTAGTGATTTTCCAAGCATAGCTTAGATGTGGCACAAGGCCAAAAGTAGGGGGTCCCCAAGTGAGAATTGAACTCACTACTCAGTTGTAATTGTTCTAGTGAGACAAGCTTGCTAACCATTATACCACTTCAAGGTGCCCTATTTTTTTTTTTTTTTTTTTTAAGAGTAGCTTAAATGTAGCACAAGGCCAAATGTATGGGGCACCCAATGAGGATTGAACTCACTATTCAGTTGTAACTAATCTAGTGAGACAAGCTTGCTCACCATTACACCATGTCGAAGTGCCCAAACAACTAAATGAAATTGGCTAGACTATATACCAAAAACACCTATTAAAAAAGTAAAAAAATTCACCATGCTCCTCTCCTTCATGTGCATGTGTAATCGCACCAATATAAACATCACTGAAGTCCTAAGAGACCAAACATGTCACATGAAAAAACTCTTTTAATTTTTTTATACACACACAGACAATGAAAATATAATAAATATATATATATATATATATATATATATATATATATATATATATATATATAACAACCATTTAATTAAATCTTTTGTGTATTTTTTCCAGGAATTTCTTTTTCATAACCAAGCAGACAGTAAGTAGATCTTTTTTTGGCTTATGCTAATCAATGGATAAAAGGTTAAATCTCTAGTAGATCACAATTGAGCATTTCTGTCGAAATATTTTCTGTCAGTTAACCTTTTGAAATGTTTTATGAAAATCAGATTCAATTTAATCTCAGAGTTTATTATATGAAAATCCTTTTTTTCAAAGGGTGTGTTTTAAGCTTAACGTTGTTTAATATTTTCATCTCTTTTTTTTTTTATTTAATTTTCTTTCATTTATTTAATTACAATATTACCTCCCTTAGTTGATCTCTAATAGGAGTTAAGAAATTAAACCAATTATGTTAACTCTACAAGTATAAAAGCAAAAACCCTGATTGTTGTCATTTGATTAATGGCAAATTTAAAGCTGAATAAAACCATTGTTCATGATTAAGATGTTCACTTGTATTTACAACAATTCAACTTTGAGTGGAAGGTGATAAATATGTGAGAATATTTTTTGAAGCAACTCAACAATAACATCTCACATGTCAAGATCCATACTTTGAATAAAAAAGATGTGTATTAGTTAAACAATAGATTTGTTTAGCCAAACTAATCAATGTCAAAGTTTTTTCTTTTTTACCATTTTTCATCCTATGTAAGACCCAAGAGCCACTCAAGTCAGGTTACTAAAGAAGGTTGTTGTAAGAGTAGTAAAAGTTAAGTGCAGTTTATGAGAATATGTGGAAAAGATAATGGTTAACTTGAAGAGGTTAAGATTGTAGTTGTCGGGAAATCATCCTCTTGTGAGTCAGTTCCTTAAAATAGTGGCTCATGTGAAGAAAGCTGTCTTCCTACTAATTGAGTACAAAAGGAATGAGGATGGTCTCTCTCAGTGTATGTGGCATGGTGGATCTTAGCTGTGAGGTAGTGGAACTAAGGAATAAAAATACCAATTCTTCCATGGGTTTTAGGCTTGTTTTTTTTTCTGCCAGATGAATATGATGCCTGTGATGTTGCTATATCAGGCTATGTTGAAACAGTCTGGGAAACCTGTAGTATTCACATGTTACCTTAAATCAACATGAAATCTACTCTCCTTAGAAAGAAGTTATTGATGTGATTGGAGCTGTGATTATCTTATGTAATAAGTAACTGCACATTTTGTTTATTTGTTGACTAGTTATTTAGAGGCACAGTGGAGTAATGGATAGCAGCTTGGATTGAGGAATTGTAGAGCTGAGTTCGAATTCCAGTCGAATCCATTACATTCACTAATGTGCTAATACCCTTGGGAAAGGTATGAATCCTCTTCTCCTACCAGCTATAGGTAAATAGCAGGCCAGACTGGGTTCTATAGCTTTGGATAGCAACTGATCTACTGCAGAAAGAAATGGCAACCTACTATGAGGGAAAAAATCTGCCTCGTCAGTCATGTATCAAAAGATACAGGATCACCTTCGTGTGTATCACGCATGGCACATAACTGACTGAGTTATTTACAAGGATATACCTCGATGGTTTATGGAGAGGATTGCAATTCATAATAAGTAGAAGAATGAAAAGAATTTGATTTTGCTACTAGAATTGTTAACATTTAAAAAAAAAAAATTTTGAATTTTATCTGGAAATAAAATAAAACAATAACAGTTAATTGAAAAGAAATCAACCAAAAATACAGAATTTTTGTAAATGAGATGTTGGGTAGAGAATGGTCAGATCAGTTTAGAATCTTTGACATAAATTTTTTTTTCTTTTAATTTTCTTGGTTTTGTCATTTTTAAAAGACACACCTACTTATTTTCTACTTCATAAGAAAAAATTAGAGTTGGCATTTACATTTTCTGAATTATTGGAATTTAAATTATTTCCTAAATCCATTCATATCTGTATCTAAGCATGTAAAAAATTTTACAATTTATAATTGATTTTTAGTTTAATAGAATTTTCTTTTCTTGCCTTGTAATCTTCTGCAATAATTATTTGTATTTTACTTAGTAAACATAATTTTTCTTGCTGTTTTACAGAGATGGTACATTTGCCTGGAGGAGATAACTGTGATGAGGTTGTGTACCTTTTTTTGCTATCTTAGGATTTGCACATCTTGTGAGGGTTTTTAAAAGTGACTGTTTGTGTGCACCAATGTTGAGTAACAGTTTCTATTGTTTAATAAAATATGTTAAAGTTCCTGTTAAAAACATTAAGATTAAAAGTCAATCTAAAACAGTTACAAATTCTAGCATATCTCTCAGTTCAATGATGACATTGTCCACATCATCTTTCTTGTCATCCACAATTTGCCCCATATTTGAGATGTAACGTGAGCTTGATCTATGACCTGTAAAGTCGGGGGTGATGGGGAGCATGGAAATGCACTGGCTTAAGATTTAGTTCCTAATCTTCCTGGGTTGCTCTCTCTCTCTCAATAATGCCTGCAGCCACACACTATTATTGTGGTTTGACAAGATGCTCTTTTGTAAAGATAACCTAAAGTGGAGGATGTATGATAGATCCGATCAGAGAATTCCTCAGTCATAGAGACATCATCAGAGAAGATACTACAACGATGAAGACACAAAAGAAAAAAAGGAGATGAAAGTCTGTGATAAAGACTTGTTTTTTTTTTTCTGGACTTGTGTGAGATACATATTTACAGTTGTATTCAAATATTGTTTTAATTATGTACATTTTATAAACTTTATAAAAAGATAAGTTTATATAAAAAATTTGCCTTAATCTTTACTTCTCCTTTTATCATATATGCTTAATTTTTGATTTACTTAATATTTTTAGCATGAGGTATCATTCCTTATTTGTATATATAAGGAATGAATTAAGAAATTTGTCACTGATAGCATGTACTTGAATGAAAAAAAAACAGTAGGTAAAAACAATGCTTGTTACAAAAAGACTGTTTTATATCCTGTTTATCCCATAGAACAAAAGATTTCTATACAGTGAACTGAGAAAGTTAATCTTCTGTTAATCATAGTTAAATCATAGTTTAGCTTAAAAAAATATCAAAAAGGTTAAAAACTTGTTCTCTCAGCACTACCAAAAATAGTATTCTTGGCATTGTCATTTGGCTGTGTTATTAATCAATGGCCATTGCATGTAGAGGTAACCAGATTTTATGGTGATTTTTGTCAAATGGTCATAGTGATTCCCACTGAGAATTCAGGTGTGACTTTCAACAAGCCATTGTGACCTCTTTTTCTCTTGCTGAAAACCAGAAACAAACTTTGCTGATAATTAATAACAGGTTTAATGAAAACAAATACAAGAATTTAAAAGTACATAAGGAATCATTAATCTTTCTGTGTAGTCTGGTTGAAAACTTTTCATTAGAAAAGTTTTCGAGCAGTAATTCATAACAATATAAAGCACTTTGTGCAGGTGAGCTTAGTATCCATGTCTTTCTGTTTTTTGTTCTTTTTGTGCTCTTCTCTGTCTGTTCTTGGCGATATATGTTGTATTCATATAACAAAATTTGCAGATCCCTGTCATTGACTTATTGTTGTTTTTGATAAGATATTCATTTTGGTAATAAAATTAACATCTTTGAGTGTTTTTTTTTTTTTATCAATTCACCCCAAACAAGGTGATAGTACCACTAAGATGCTAAGGGGCTACTGCAGTGAAAGAGAATGAAAAGACTTTAGAAGGAACCAGAAAGCCAATCCTAAACAGGAAACCAGGGAAAAACCTCTACTCCTGTTAAAAAAAACAGGGAAGAGTATGAGAAGATGAATCTATCTACTCCTATTAATATTAATTACTATTTTATATAATGAAATCAATAATAATTTTTTTGAATTTGGGAAATTTCAGAAAACCAGAAATTTGTCATATTAATGCTGGATTCAACTGGGTGTGTTGAGGAAAATCTCATCTTACTAGATTTTAATGAATTCTTGTTAGTTTATTTTAGGTTTCTTTTCTGAACTCATTTTATGGCTTTTAATTAATTTTTAATTTGTTCTTTCCTTATTTTCCTTGCCACTTAATTAGTTTCCCTGAGTTTTTTCACTGTCTAATTTTAATTATTTCCTGTTCCAGATCATCCTTATGTATTCTCGTACAATAAAACATTGAACTACAGTTAACATTGTTATACATTTTTTAGTTTTCCTTCTTTCAGCTTGTTGCAACAATGAGAAATGCTGTTCATTATCAAGGCTACTTGCATAAGACAGGGGTTAATATGAAAGGTAAGAATAATATTTGTATATTTGTTTAGAAGTTCAAAATAATTCCAATCAATTCTGCTTTTTATTTTTTATATAAAGAAATATATTTATAGCAAATATTGTTTTGTAATTGTTATTTGCCCTTTTCTTTCAAAAAATTTTTGTTTAAAGTCATTAGAGAATATCTTTATTTTTAAATTTTATTTATATTTAATTGGAAGTGGTAGTAACATTTTTAGAAACTATTTATTATTTATATAAGTGCCAGTTTTTTTCTTTGCTTCTTGCAATGTGTTTGCAAATGGAGTGATTTAATTAAGGAAAAAGTATCCTCATATTTGTTGATAATTTATTCTGGTTTTCCCCTTAAAAATAATCTAATGATAATTTTGTTTTTCTTTTGTAGCATCTGATTTTCTTCGACGATGGTGTTTGTTAGAACATTGCTGTCTCAGTTATTATGCTGACAAAAAGGTAAGTGATCTTTTTTTTTATACATATAAAATTTATCAATCTCTTGTCATTATAAAAAAAATCAAATCAAATGCCTCAAGCAGGAATCTTTTACAGGTTTCTGCCTTTTATAGGCAGAAACCTGTAAAAGATTCCTGCTTGAGGCATTTAATGCTAGACAAAAGAGATGGAGTTTTTTCTGCCTACTGATTTATGAAATTGCCCATCAGCATTGTTTTCACTTGAAGGCACACTGCAATTCAATGTGATTTCTCATCTTCAGCATGGCTGTTCATTTATAAGCATGCCCATCTGTATTTCTTCAACACAGGCAGAGCTAACCTATAATTTATATTGCAACAATACTAAACAGACCTTGGTTACAGTTCAAGTATGTGCTCATCAAGGCCGCATATGATTTTGAATTTCCTTCTCCTTTGCTAGTTGTCAACTATGGCTAGAGAGTTTGTACTCCACTTGTTGATTTTTCATTCATAGCCTTTAAACATTACACTAACATTTACATTTGAAATTGTCCTACTTTTCTTTTAATAACTTGTTGCATTTTGTTGTTCATGGCCATAATGGAATTTATGTATGGAGTTGCAGGACTGATTTTAAAATATTTACAATAAGATAAAATAATTGTGTGTAAATATATTTCCATATATGTGGTATATTAGGTTAATATTAACCTAATATATATTTATACATCTTTTCAGTAGACAATCATTTGATTTAATTTTATATTAGAAAATTAACTGAAACAGAATTATAAAAAAAAACTCTTGAATCAGGATTAAGTGTTACTATGAAAATGGTAAATACTATTTATCAAAACTATAAATTAATATTTCTCATTTGATAGATGTTTTTTTTTTTTTTTGTAAATCTCTTATAGAACACTGTTGCAAAAGGAAATATTGAGAATACTATGATGTTGGTGATCCAGGCAACAGTTATGGATAAGTAAGTAATATCTTGAGTCATTATTTTGCAACTTCTTTGAGCATTTACTGTAAATTATTTAGTGCTTTTCTTTAGGTTTTTAATTATTGTCTTAATATAATTATTTGTACTTTTCAGGTATCCTTACTCATTTGAATTAAGTACCACACAACACAATAACAGAATTTATCAATTTGCAGCAGAATCATTACCAGAACAGACTTCATGGATGCAAGCTCTTGCCAAGGTGAGTATACAAATATTGTAATATTTATTTGGTTTTATAGTTATATCCTTGCAGGTCTGAAATGTACTTACTGACACTGGTGTGGCAGGAAAGGAGGCAATAGTTTTTTAAAAATTATTAAAAAAATGATTTAATGGATTCACAAGTGTGTGTGTGTGTGTGTGTATATATATATATATATATATATATAAGAAAAAAAGACAATAGGAGAACTGTGTTTTATCCAATATGGACTTTTACAAAGCACAAAACAAAATGAATTTATTGAAACAAAGTATCTATAAACAAGAAACAAAATGTTATTAGAAATGCTATTCATATGGTCAACTGAAAAATTATTTCAATTACTTTGTTTAAAGAGGATATTTTCATGTAAAGAAATATTGTTTGTATTGTTGTGTTGACTGATTCAACTGTTTTCTTTTGATTTCTTAATATATTTGTTGTGTTGTTGGCTTGGGATGTATACTATCCAAAACAACCTATCCCATCTAAACAACATCCAAATAATCACAAACACTTCCAAAACCATTATGGATATAATCAGATCCTCAAACACCCATTTCTTTAAGCAAGCATATATAAAATAAATTGCCAAAACTGTATCTGTCTGTTATTTCTGAGATGAGGTATTATGTACTCTATTTACATTGCGTGGACTATCATCCTCATCGTTGCCATATTTATCACAATGTTTTGGCTGTTGTACACTCCGGCCTTCTTCAGGTGGTTGGAATGCCAAACTAAACCCTTTATTTCACTTACTGGGGTAGACTGTACTAGTTCCACATGCCATGTTTAATGGATGTTAGTTATCTGTTAATTCCCCTCTCCAGGTATTGAACTCACACTCATTGAACTCCTGTCACTGGATCTAACTAACGCCTTTATCCACTGTGCCATGTGTTATTGAGGACATCTGTGTATGAATTTCTTGGTATTATAAACCTAATGTCTTCAGCTATCATATTGTTACCAAGCCTCATATTGCAATTTTTGCTGTTTTTATTACATGTTTTTACCAGAGCTCATATTACAATTTTTGTTGTTGTTATTGCTTTTCTCTGGCACTCCTTATTACTGGTTCCCATTTTGTATTCATTTCTATGCTTGGTCGGCTCTGGTGATTTTTGTGGCCTAGCATATGTTCGACATTCCAACCACCTGAAGCTGAAACGTTGTGATAAATATGGCAACAAAGATGAGGATGATAGTCCAAGCAATGTAAATAGTGTCAAAACTGTTCCTCACAATACATTTGAGAAACATGCAGAAATTAAAAAAAAAACAAAACATATCTATGAGCATAAAAGAGAGCTTATAAACTAATGCACTACTCATATATAGAAATAAATTCAACCACAATTTTGATTTTATAAATGCTACACTCATAAAAAAAAAAATCACTCAGAAGGAAAATCCTTGATAGTGCCACCATTGAATATTATCCAAATATTAATCTACACCCCACTTTTTTTCCAATATCACCTTTCCTAACAGAATCATTACTCTCTCAAGTCAATGTACACAACAAATATATTAAGAAATCAAAAGAAAACTGTTGAATCCATCAACACAACAATAAAAACAATATCTCTACATGTGAAAATATTCTCTTCATACATAAAGTAATGACGTAATTTTTCAGTTGACCATATGAATATACAATAGCGTTTCTAACTTCTAGTTACTAATGACATTTTGTTTGTTGTTTATAGATACTTTGTTTCAATAAATTCATTTCATTTTTTACCAAGAAAAAGTCCACATTGGATGAAACGAGTCGGCTAAAACTACAGTTTTCCTATTGTTTTTTTTCCTTTATACATAGTTTTTTTTCTACAGGTTAATTCAGAGAATTTTTTACATATATATTATTGGATCTTACAGTGGGATAAAGATTAGACTAAAAAGTATCTGAGGTACATACATTGTTACGTGCTATTATAATTTGTGTATTAAAGGAGAGAAAGAAAGACTAATCCATCAATTATCTCGTAGATAAGAACATTGGTTTTTCTCCCTTCATTCTAACTACTTCTTGTATGTGAATGGTGACAGCAAATCCTGTGCTTCCCTGTACCCTTGCAGGACAGCAGCCACAGAGGGCAGATAATTGTTTCTGTTATCCTACATGTCAACGCTATACCAAGTCACATGACCATAGGTGAACACTCAAGCACCAAAAGCAAAGATTCAACAGTTGGAATTAGGCAGTCAAATAAATTGGATGACCAACTCCTGAAGTTGTCTGTCTAGAGGAGCAGAAAAGCAGTAACTGAATTAAATAATGGAAGTAACCAGTTTTCTGCCATGAAGAAGTTCCAGAGAACTACATATATGAATTACGGATATATTCTCAGCATATGAAAAGATCTCTCGAATTAAATTCAATGACTGTCGAAGCATTTTGCTTAACAATGACTACCTGAAATCCAGGAAGAATATTGGAATTACCCATAAATTCGAACATTCTATTTCTCTGAGCTCGTCAATTAATTCAAGTGTTATGTGAATACAGGGAACTATCTGATGTAATTCTCTGTGAAAATATTAACATATTGAATTTGAAGTCCACATAAGTACTACTTGAATTCTATTGATCTAGGAACACATGATATTGAAACTTCTGTGTTAAATGGTGCATTCACTGCATAGTCACCCAAAACAAACTTTTTTAATATTCTCTTTTTCTTTTCTTACTGTTTGTGTTATTGAATCGTTTGTCTTTAATTGAACCCACATGTTCACTGTTTTTCTTTCACTAGTTATTGTGTTTTTGTGTGACTAATCTGTAGATATCCTTTCCTTGTATGAAGCCAGGGAATCATACCCTGAGTCAAGTCATCTCATATTCTAGCTTAAAATATAAATGTAATTTATGTTTGAGACCTTGGCCATGACAACCTAAAGAAAAATAAGCAAGATTTGTTTTAAAGTGAGTCTTGGATGAGGATCAAGATAAATCAATTAGAAGAGAATTTAATCCAAATAACATTTCATCAGATGAACAATGAAAGATTCTATTCCTACTCGCTTGATACAAACGTTTATGATTACATTTAATGCTCCTCCTGATTACATTTAATGCTCCTCCTGATTACATTTAATGCTCCTCCTGATTACATTTAATGCTCCTCCTGATTACATTTTCTCTCTTTTTAGATATTCTGTCCTCCACATATTATGAGTGCTGTGAATGAATTTGATTTGGCCGGCCATTTTTATTTCAAATGGCATGGAATGGTAAGATGACAAATATTTGTTCTATCAGAAGAAAGTCCTACAAACACGTTTAGGAACAAAGTTTTTATGGCTTATTCATAATCTCTTATTTCAGTATAATGTCTCTCATTTGCCTAAGTAAATATAATTTAAAAATCTTATAAAATTCAATTTCTATCAATTAACTTTAATCCTTGTGCTGCATGTAGTGTTGAGGTAGCAATGAAAACATTGGGAAGTATTTCTCTTAAATACTTAATTCCAGGAAGCAAAGAAAATAAAGCTGATTCTTTAAAATTTAATGAAATCAAATAAAGTTTTTTTTTTTACTCCTTTATTGTCAGTTTAAATTACATCCTTCAATGTTTTATATTTCCTGATAGCAAAAGGCATACAAATTCTTGTTGTCTAGCTTCAATTCAGGAGTGATGCAATTATATATTCAGTTAGCCAAGTAGTTTTTATGGCTTATTAAATAATCCAAGTAAGATGTGTGAAAAGCAAGTAAGAGCAACTTCACATTTTTCAAGTGTAGTGTGGAATTCTTATGCATGTCTTCATTCATCCACAGCTTCTGGTAGCCTCCACACCTGAACCTTGCTTGAGCTGCTGTTATTTTTAAGTCCAAGGAAACTTTCTTGTAGGGGTGGGGTATCAACTTCAGATGCATCAGCAATGGAGGGATCCCTAAACCAGTGCGGTATTGTCAGATCAGAGAAGCGATTTTTGATATCATTATGCAATTGCTTCAAATGATCAACATGCACTACTAGGTCATCATCAAGCAGCTTGGTGGATATATTTGCTAAGGAAGGAAATTGTGTCTCCCAAAGTTCAACCAGAACATCTTTATTTTCCCATTAAATGCATTAATTGCCCCCTTACAGGAAAACAGTGGAGTCATTTCCTTGGAGTTCTTTGTTCAGGACATTTAGCTTTTTCAAATATGTCAGACAAATAGAAGGTATCACTCTTTGCCTCAACAAGTTTTTGTCCAAGTTCTGTTTCACTCAAGAAAGAAATAACACTGTTCAAAAGTGCAACAAAACAATGCAGGCAATTACCCTAGGATATCCACCTGACTTCAGTGTGTAACACAAGTTGTTCAAATTCTTCACTGTTCTTTTCACATAATTGCTGAAAGAGGCGATTCTTGCAGTGCATTTTTTTTATCAAGTTGACAACCTTGATAGCATGCATAAGTGCTTCATGCAGACGTCCTGCTAGGTGTTTTGCAACCAGGTGTTGCCAGTGAACACAAACCACATTAGGAACAGCTTTTAAAAGTAAGCACTGAATCCCAGGTACCTTCCAATAATAGCAACAGCACCATAATGTTCTTGAATGGAATGTTGTTCTCCTCAAAATAGACCAAATTTTTTGAAGATGGATTTGCCCTTAGTGTCAGTCATTAGTTTCACCATGAAAAGTAGTTCTTGACATATATCAACATGAAGAAACCTCACAAATGCAATCAAAAAAGCAGGATTATCAGGTAAAGTTGATTCGTCAAGTTGAAGTGAAAACTGCAGTTTTGAGACTAATTGGTTTTCAACATCAGCTGCCATTTCCTCAATACATTGTGATGCTGATGAGTTGCTCAGAGGAATAACACTAGTTATCTCTTGTGGACTCTGATTCATGACTGTTGAATGCACTATAGCCACTGCAGGCATGATCCGAAATTCATCAATAGTATGAGGCTTAACAGCTTTTGCAATCAAATTTGCTATCTTGTAAGTAGCCAACATTCCTCTGTTTACATATTATTCACTGTCATCCTTTCTTGGAACTTATCACGTAACTTCTTGAAGAAATCTAGCAGCTTGTCTTTCTTATCTCTATATGCAGTCTCCAGACATTTTTTCACTTTGCAGGAACGCATGCTTTCATTTGAGAGTGAGGTCATGCATAGCAGATACATAAGCATTGTACAATTTTGTGGGGACTTAATGAATCCATGAGTAAGATATTCGACAGAATAATGTCTGCACTTTTTTTAGATGCACTGGCTATGTCTATCTGAAATAAAAAAATTTAAAAAAACATGAGGTTGGTCCCAAGCATTTTTGTATATTACATCTTCAGGGGTGAAAAATTAGGTTGGGGGTTCTTCAACTAATCTGGTTTTGTTTTAAATGTATGAATTTAATTAAAAAAATTGTTCTGTCAATTTAAGTGATTCAGGACAATTAAAATTGTTTTTTGGGGGCAATGATAAAAAAAAAACATTTTAGTTTTGAGCTCAGCAGTTTAACACTACATTTTAAAAAACTTTAGTTGGGACCCATAGAATTTCCTGGGGACCAATTCAAATCAAATCTGTGGGTCTTGAGACTAGCTAAATTAAAAAGTTATCAACATCATGCTTTAAGTATTAATTGAAAGTTTAATATTAAAAATAAAAAAAATAAAAGAACAACTTATATTTGAAATAGATTTGGAATTGTAATTCACTAAAATAAAAACCTTTTAAAAATAAGCAAAATAATGCAGCACAGAGGGTTAAGTGAACCATGACTGTCTCCAAATCTGAAACTGAAATTGAATAACACATCCGTGTATTTTGAAGGAAAGGGGACAGACTTCTATTTTCTTCCTTAATCCCCTTTAGTATTCCATAACTTCAAAAAAAAAGAAAAATAGTTAGTAATTTTTTTTTAAATATATTAAAATCTCTGGAAATATGAATGCCATGACGTCAAACTTTTAATCATACATTTTTGAAAGATTAAATAAATTTTTATTTAAATACATATTTTTTATTATCTGGATGATATAAATTTATAAATAGAACCTATTCATTATAAAATTAATTCCTTAATGTATAAAATGCTGAAAATTTCATTAAAATTGGATGATTCTCTGATTTTTTGGTAATTGTTTATAACTGACAAATCTGAAAAAAATTATTTGATTATCCCCCTATGTATTGCTGTGTACATACTTATGAGTAACTGAATCAAAGACTTTTTAGTGGTTGAGAAAAAGAGCTAGAGAAGAATTCTGTTTTTAAAGAGTCAAAAATAACAAAATTGAATTACTTTAGCAAAACTTAAGAATATGAGGGAATATACCCAATGGAAGATTTTATTAGCAAACAAGTGAATTACAATTAAATGTTTCGATTACAGAAAATTAACAATTACAAAAAGAAAAATTGAAAGAAGTTGGTGTAAGCATACCTTAATTTAAACTTTAAATTACGAGTTTTAAATTTTAAGAAATTGAAAATTAAGAATGACTATTTTGCATAGAGCTGATTTTTTTTTTAAATACAATAAATATTTGTTAACAAAATGGCTTAGATTAATTTAATATCTAACTTAATAATATTTTATTTTAAAGAATAATTAATTACAAAATACTCTCTCCATATGGTGTTCCAATAACTTGGACCAAATTTCATCTGTCAATATATCTCATAACACCCTTGAGTGCTTAGCCTTGGAGTGGGTAGAATTGAGATCAACGTGTTTTAGTGGACTCAGCAGTTTTCAATCGGCTTGTCTGAATTGGCTTCAAGAAGCGAGAGCAAGATCTAAAAGGTCAGCCAATCTAACAGTGATCTCATCCCACAACCCTTACTGTTGCTCCATATGCGACCTCTTTTGTAAATCACTAGTGGGTCTTAAGTGCCACTTAAGATTATCGCACAAAATTTCATAATAAATCAATTAAGTTGTCAAATCATCATACATGGAAACCGACGGTGGAGTCCATTATTATATTATTATTATATATAGTATTAAGTTGAATTGAAATTTGTCTTTGTGTGATTTCCTCTGCTTGACAATAAGTAAAAAGAGATGTTACTAACACAAGACTCAGTTTTCAATTAATTTTGTTGTGCAGGTTGGGGATGGCATTCCTCTTCTTCAGTTTGTTGAATCTATTCATATGACTGTTTCATGGTTGGTCCAACTCCCTTGACTTCCATTGTCCCAACTGGTTTCTTCTAATATTTCCCTCTCGAAGTTCATACTTGATTATGTGATTCTGCACATGTGTGAGAATCTATTTTTAGCTTCCTTTCAGATCTGTTGCTGGGGTCAGCCTGTCTGATGTAATTGTTTTTGTAGTATAGCACTACTATTACAAATTGAAAGAGAGATATGGGAGCTAATGTATTATATTATTAGAGAGATGAAAAGAGTTGAGTTGCTAAGTGTAAAATGTGTGTGGTAAGGGGTTTTGGGGTGCATATAGCATCAGTATTAAAATCAATAAACAAAAATATACCGATTATGAAAAAAAAATGGGTGCTGATATAGCAGTTGT
This sequence comes from Acanthosepion esculentum, assembly GCA_964036315.1. Taxonomy (NCBI): domain Eukaryota; kingdom Metazoa; phylum Mollusca; class Cephalopoda; order Sepiida; family Sepiidae; genus Acanthosepion; species Acanthosepion esculentum. Next base: position 27,883,378 of record OZ038514.1, read on the forward strand.
TACAATACAATCAAAACCATTTTTAAAACTGAACCCTCTTAATGCCATCTAACAAAAACAAAATATTTTGACCATGAATAAACAGCAGGAAATCAAGGACACAATTCTTACCATTTTTCTATTGCATCTTTGGCATTTATTTAGTGCTGTAAAAAGTGAAAACATAACACTTTTTTTTTTCTTAAAGTAAGAAAGAAATTGTCTATTTTATAATCTTTAATTGTTTAATGTGATAATTTTTGCAGGTTAATCTTTGATTTGTTACTGAAAAACACAGGATATTTGATTCTGTATTTTTCTTGATAGGAATGGTCCAGAATTTGGTTGAGAATTTATTGTAAAGAACTCAGAATTTTTACAAAGGTAAGACAAACATTAATAACCATATTCTCATTTGGCTCAACAGTAATTTTTTTTTTTTTTTTTGAAAATGCACATATTTTTAGATTTTATAAAAACAAATATTGGTTAACCTAGTCTGGCAAAAGGTCTGTAATTGTGAGATATCCAGAGTAAGTTAACTTCTCTTTTATTGTTTATTAGACAAGATACATTGTTTGTGGCACAAGGCTGCAGGGAGAAGTGGAAGGCTAATCATCATTAACTATCCTACTCTTAGCTAGTTTGATACTGTGGTGAACAGCTCCGTAGAAGCAAGCGAGCCAGAGTGGCTTGCATCTGGTGCATAGGAAAATAAGGGTCTTATCTTAATGTGCGACACATGACATTGGCAAGTTTGCTCCATGAAAATGTCATTACTCTCCCATCTAGCAATTCTAGCAGTATGGGCAGTAATGAGGGTACAGCTTGGCATGCTTCCACCAATAGTCGTGTGCTGATTGGTCGAACTGGAGGAGGCTACTTGCCTGGGTAACTGAGAATAAAAGAGAAGAACGCTGATTGGTTGGTTGACCGCGATGTTGGCCTGAAGCAGTGAAAATGAAAGGGAGGTATGACGGATATATGTGGTGATGTGTTCAGAAAGCAAGGACGGCGAATTGAACCAGCGGTATCTTGATTTGTACAAGTGACATTGTAGCAATACAGACTTATTTAAACTACAGATACACAACTCATTCATTCTAACAAGTGACACAATCACCACAAGAATTAATCCCATTCCATTCAATTTGAACATGTACCAAAATACTGCATTTTCAAAGGGGACCTAATAATACATCCATGATGGTAATGTTTCTGAAAATATATACAAACAGAGAAGCACAAGTGACCACATGGTAATATTTGTCAAACACATTTCAACATTGAAAACACAACTTTATTCGTCATGTGGAAACTTCACCAAAAAAAAATACCCTGACTTCGTTTTAACAAGTTTTAATCACAGAAAACACAGCTCATTTTCTTCAGAATGCTAACCACAATTCGCAAAGAAACATATGTGGACCACACAAGAAAATGCCAGCAACACATAAGGTACTGTTGAAACACAGAAGTCAACTCCTTTCTCATACTACACAGCAAAAATTAAGCTGCACAGTCTCTCTCAGGCTTTACAGAAAAAGATGTGAAATAACTCAACATACATTGACTCACTGACACTTCAAAGATATACAAGAATGACTAAAGCATTTGCAAGTTTGATTTAATAATACTGGAGATAGCAGCACCTCCACAAAAATTGACAATCAATCCAGATCTCTTCAAAAGTTCTTCCGAAACATGCTTTGACACTCTGTATCAGTTTCACCAGTATTAACTCAACAATTTTGCAAATTGAAGCCTTTTCTAATTGTTACATTTGTGTCACCAAGATAAATCCACACACAGCAAAACAAATGGTCCTTCCAAACCTAAATAAACTTAATATGAAGCATTGGAAAACAACCACAAATTTTGAAAAACACTCTACTGACATATTTTCCAGAACATACTACATTCTGACACACTAGAAATTCTACACCACTCAGATGACGCAGTACTTCAAACAAGTATATTTTTGTCGGCATGTTAATCACTCACATCTCAATTACATTATTTGAATCTTTTTCTTTTCAGCTTATAAAGGACAAAACTGAAAAAACTTGGACATTATAGACATATTGTCAAAAATAAAATTCTCCCAATCTGGAGGTCTTGTGCATCCCACTTGGCTTTGCCAGAAATGCCTGTTAGGCAGTATTATCTAAGTCTATAAAAAGGCAAACATTTCCTTCTCATTCTCTTTTCCCACTTGCTTCCATATGTAGTCACATGCAGGTAAGATGCCTTCCGAGGAATGTTGGCTTCCTTGGTCTACTGACTATTGAACACACACACACACACACCTTCTTATAGCTAGTTTTTAATGTCTTTTCCCTTTGATTTCACTTGTGTACACATGTAATTCCTTTTTGTTAATAACATGCTTTAATTGTTATTTGGTTCAAATTCCATGTTTTGTTTTTCTTAATTTTAACTGGACTCACATGAGTTCGTCAAATATTGCTTGTGGGACAAATGTACCAGGAATCATTAAATGTTTACTGGAAAAATTATCATGCCCCACAATGAAAGAGATGATTCCACAGCAAGACTACCAGAATCCAGCTCAGACATAATCTCTACACCAGTGGCAATACTGCTAATGTCTGTCAGGAAGGTTAGCTTTACTGCCTTATATATCATGGGGTGAGGCAAAACTGGGGCCCTCTCATAACAATGTGCAGAAAATTTTTGTCATTCAGGTAACATTATTTGCACCATCCTGAGCTTGGGGAATGATTCTTTGGTAGCATTTCCCATACTTTGAGTCTGCTGCCAATATTTCTTATAACTGTTATTACCCCAGGAACCTTCAGGAAGTTTCTGGGGTCTTCTGTTGGCTTTCAGGTTAATTTAAATAATGCTTTTAAAAAGCCTTTCTACAGGAAGAAAGGTCCCTCTTGACAGCAGATCTGTCCACATTGCAGATGCCCTGCCTCTTTGGGAAAGCCTTTTTCTTTTTAGATGGTCTAGGTTAGGGGGATGCCAGAGTCCTTGAGGGAGAAGGGAGGCTCCTTGTCTTTTGTCAAGTTTTCTTGTCTAATTTCTTTCTTATTGGTTTGTAAGATTAGCTTATTGACATTTTTATTTTATGACACATGCCTTAGTAATAAAAGCAGTATATTAAAAAGCAATTTATAACCATAAAGAAAACAATTCATAAAAGGGTGGGGAAATATATTAACATGTTAATGCATATAATGATGATTAAAAACCCGCTAAAGTGTTTTATCCATCCTTGCTCATCTGAGTAAATATTGAGGACAAAATAAAATGTGCATAGCAACTAAAAGCAATATATCCAATCACAGACAAATGTTAAAATTTTCTGGGGGTTGTATATTCAATTCAAAAAAGAATTTTGCAAATAAGCACAAATTGTCAGTCCGTTGACTGCTAGTTTAGAATGAGTTTTTTATGTGTAGTTAAAGGTAATTTATCTAAAATGTTGCATGCCTTTCTGCCTTATACTTAGAATTTGTGCATTTCTACTCTTTCTCTTATGTAGAAAGACTACATTACTTCTTGAAAAATATAGAAATAAAACCAGCAAGATACCAGCTTTAATTTTATGTCATAAATAAAAATAATGCATAAACATTGTCAATTGTGAAAATATTTATATGTGAAGACTGAAATCTCAATTTCTAAGCTGGCATTTACAACTGAATCATATTTCTCATTAGTATTCAACTATTTCACCTTATTGTGATGATGATTTTAAAGAATTTGTTATATGTTGAGGAAGCAGTAAATTTGTGGGTAATTATAAGCAAATTCTTTTAATCATTTCACTCCAAGTGAGGCAATAAAGCCACTAGGATGCAAGAGGTTACTGAGTTAGAGGATATGAGAAAAAACTTCTATTAAGGAGAGTGGACAATAACAGAATAAGAATTAAGAAAAGATAAGATTGACATTGCATTTAAATTTTTGAAGATCAAAGTTAACTGGGAAGCAAAATGCCAGAAGAGAGTTCCACAAGCAAGAAGTGTGATAGAAGAAACTGTTAGCATAGAACTTATGCTTACATGAAGCCATTTCAGCTGTAAATTGAGACCTTGCTGCCAATGTAGTACTGCACTTAAATTCATAAAGTGTAGGTACCAAAGAAGAAAGTTCATCAGAACACAATATTGAATCATTGCTCTGCCAATTAGACACCAATTGGCAAAAATGCAAACAAAACTAAGAATTTGAAATAATGACTACAATTAACATAAAATGTACATTAATTTTACTGCAAGAGTGAAAAAAAATAATTCAGATGTATACTGGAAATGGCTGATCATATGCTAATTCTGGTGTTCTTGTGTACCTTTGAGAGAGTCTATATAGGAAATCTTTATAAACCTTTAGAAATTATGTTTGAAAAAAAATGCTTCTAATCAGTCATGTATTTATGTTATCAAATATTCATTCATCAGAAATTCCTATTTTGATGAATAAAACTATCTTTAAAAATGACAATTTCAGTAATTTAAAGGAGAAATGTTAAAAAATAACATTTCTCCTTTAAATTACTGAAATTGTCATTTTTAAAGATAGTTTTATTCATCAAAATAGGAAGGAAATATAGTTAGCATTTTTTACTTTTAATGATCAGTTCACTTTTTATAAAATTACTTTCTTGAAGTAATATTTTCCATGTTACCAAATGTAACCTTTTGAATATGTTTTTTTTTTTAAATAATTCAACAATGTTTTGTATAAATTTGGAAATATAAACCATACGTATTTTGTTCAGAAAGCATATTTTATTGTATTCATTTATTTGTAATTATAGGCACTTAGCCTTAACCTGGTTTGGATTGATCCATTAATAATATATGTAGTGATTCATCTGAATATATTTATCTGTTCTAATCCAGACAATACACTTGTTTTCAGATATATATCTGTGACTATTAGTATTAATATTTTAATTATTAAAGTAACAATATTTTTTTTTATATAGGATAAAGAGGGAGAAAAGTATGATCTACGAAAAACAATCAATGTCAGTAAGTATGCATTTATTATGTTTTTATTTCCTCTTCATCTGTTGACATGAAGGACAGTCATCTACTTTGGGGTGGAGGTTGCTAAGCATTGTGAAATAAATTTGGTTTCTACTGCTTCATTTATTGAAATAATCTCATTAACCATGTCTTTTTTTATTATTTTTGCAAACTTTAACTGTTTTGTTTTTATCTGAAACTATTCTTAAATTTAGAAATAGCTTTCAAAATTTATTTAAACCTCAATATGGCACATAAACAATCTTTTCAGTAAAAAGATTAAACTGAATATTGTTTTTGTTATATAAAAACAATAGGTACCTCCACTAATTCAGTATACATAAGGTTTAATGTAAATTTTTAAAAATGAAAAAACTTTCTTGAGGCTTTTATTTTAACTTTAATTGCAAGATAAAGGATTTAAAATTTACTATTTCCAGTCGGCACGATACTCTGTGGTGTATTTCAAACAGAAATTATATTGATTGGAATTGATTTTTTTTTTCCAGTAAAATCTATCAAAATGGCCATTTTTGGCAGATATGTAAACAAAAGTTAATTCTCAGTTTTAAAAATCTTGCAAAAATAAAATATATATTTCTGAAACATTATTTGAGGAAAATTAACAAATTTAAAGCTAAATTAATCTGATTTGAAAAAATATTACTTATCACATAAAATGTTCTATACAAACATTTCTTAACTATAGGGTTTTATTTTCCTGACATTTTAATCGATGTGACAGCTGAATGTGTCCATAGTTAAGTATGATGGAGCAGATGATAAGGCTTATGGGGGGTAATCCTTAAAACACGTGACCTTTTAATGCTAGATTTATCAATTTGTACTTTCATACTTCAGAAATTTTGCATGTAATCGCACATATAAAAACAAATTGAAATTTTAAAAAAAATATTTGGGGTCGTCAGATTGTAATAAGCTTTACAATATATGATTAGTAAATATAGTTTTATTTAACAATATTTCCTAAGAATTATCACATTGGAAATGAATTTTAAAAGATTTAAAAACTTTATAAATTATTCAATTTGTAAAAATTCTCTTTTTGTTGAAAAATGTTTTTTTCTTCAAATAAGTTAATATTTATTATTCATAAAAGCAATTAAAAGCTTCTCTAATTAAATAATGTCTTAGTTTTATTGTGTTGTTTATTTTTTGATTCAGACAGATTTTTGGTAAGATCGGGTCCGATTTTGCAAAAAAAAAATTAGTAATTTAAATTTTGCTTTTAACTAATATTATCACTAAAAATTAGCATGTTGAATTTCTCAAGTTTTTATAAAATTAAGGGGCTGAAACACATGTTAAAAAAAAATATTTTTACCTGGATTTTCTAAGAAAACATTTCAAAAATAATTTCATTCATTTGTGAACAAGTACTAAAAATTTCGTTAAAATCTGACAGTTATGATTTTGCAAGAATTTCCAAATTAATGTGTCACTGCAAAAAAGAAGCTAAAATTTGCTATGCTAAAAGTACAAACTGCTGACACAAGAAAAACAACTTTTTTAATCAAAGTTTCGAATGTAAAGGAATAAAAAATTTAATTAAATAATAAAAAAAATACTTTGATGCTTCTTCTTCATGACAATTTGGATGATAAAACTGTTTTCATTACATTTGGAGCGATATTTTTTGTTTTTGTGTTATCATGGAGGTACCTATACTTTTTTGGCATTCGGTTAGGATTTCCAGTATGTTGTTATGACTATGTGCAGCTTTTTAGAGAATATTCACAACCAGTGAAGCTAGCAGTTCTCTAAACACGATTTTAATAACCTCCACAATTTGAGGTTGTCATGATTAGGATGTTGTATAATACTTATCAATATATCATTCTTTTTGGATCCATGTGTTTCATATTGTACTATGTAAGTAGTTTTCATTGAATGTTTTCTCATTTGGTCCATGTTTTAAATGTTTGACAGTTGTGGTGAGATGTTTGCTCTTGTCAATATAGTGAATCTCTTATTACCATATTCCTCCTTTTCATTGTGATCTCTTTTGGCAACAAGTGCTGTGTAACGAAATCCTGCCTTACCAGATCTGCAACAGCACCTGAAGAAAATATAGAATAATTCATTAGAATAAACTTTTATTTTAATGGATGGTTCTGTGTTCTCTTCACTGTCTTTGACAATGCATTTTCTTCCAGTTTTTCGCAACTGTGTCACTGGAATCATGCAGCATTAGAGTGATTAGCTTTAGTGTTTGATTATCTTCCTCAACAAGTAATCTCATTGGTAATTTCAGCTATATAATACCACATTTTTTAAGATACACCCAAGTACTTTTGTTTTAATTATTTACTGATTAAATATTCCATTATTTCAACTTTTGTAAGAGATTTCATAACTTTAGTGGTAATATTTTATGAATAAAACAAAAGTACCACAATATATTTTTGGCATTTATGGAGTAGATGCCATTTTTTATTGTTTTATTAAATGGTGATCATTAGCAATTAGGAAGTTACACTTAATATATTTTTACAGATTGTTGGGGGCTTCATTTTCACCAATATAAAAAAATACCTCTTAAAAATGGATCATGAAATATTTTGTGTGAGGTTTTAACTCTGAAATGAGTTATTTAGTAAGGCCAAAACAAGTCATTTGTCATGTTTGGTCATTTGGTAGCTGATATTAACAAGAGTTAAACATTTTAATTTTAAAATTTATGTTACATGTTTACTGTGTGTGTCATTTGAACCAGTAGCTATTTTTATTACCATGCATGCATTTTCTGTTTTCCTGTCTTTGTGCAAAAATGTCATTGCAGAAATGGTAAACTATAATATTTTTTTTGATTTATTATTTGATTGAAAATTCTTAAAATATCTGATAACCTGAAGATGTATAAAAACTGTCTGTAACTTTCATGCATATATATATATATATATATATATATATATATATATATATATATATATATATATATATATATATATATTTCACTACATTTGAACATTTTCATATTCCTTTTTAATCTTTTCATGTTATTTTTTTTTTATTTTTTTTATGATTTTAGATGTGATTAATTGTGAGCAATGTTCACATACAATTCAGAGTGGCTATCCTTTCATAGCTGGCTTTCCAGAAAGGTAATAACTATTAAATGTCTACAATGAAAAATGATTTTTATCAATCATAAAAACATCTAATCAATATATTCTGTCATTTTATTTGAATAATTTTTAGTTTCCCAAAGTTGGAGGCTAAAATGTTAGACAATGTGGTAAAGTTTTGTTCATTTGTGCTATCATCTTATTTAAATAGTTGAGGCTCACAATATCCCAGTTTTGTTAAGACCTTTATTCCCTCAACTTTTTTTTTTTAAATTAGTTTTTATAAATATGTCAAATGCTATGTCTGAAGATGGATCAATTAGTTTATAGCTGGATTTATTGCTTAGAATAATTTTGATCCTGAAACTGAAATTTTCACAATATTATGTTTGATGTTTGTTATTAATATTCACCACTGAATTAAATGCATTGACAGATTATTGGAAAATGAATATTTATATAAAATGCTTTTCATCATTAGACTACGTTCTTGTCTGTCTACCAGCAGAAATACTCATTCTTATGTAGTGTTATGTGCTGAATAAAAATCATTTGTTTTCTAGAATTTTGAAAGATGTTTTATTTTTTTGCTTTGGTTTGAATTTCATGATATCATTGTTCACATGATTTTTTAAAAACTGTCATATCCCCACTTATGATAAAAATTGTCATCTTTTGAGGAATTTTTACTTCTTACAAAATTCATTCATTTTAGGAATCTGATTTTCTGTTACTAAAAATTTTGTATATATGCACATTCATTAAATTTTTTTGATATTTTTCCCCCAGTTTGAAGTTTAAAATCAAATATAGAAAATGTAAATTGGATTTTAAACCTGTATAGTTTTAAAGTTATAATCTCTTGTATAATTAATGTACAATATTAATTTTAAAAAATTTTTTCTCTTCAAGAAGTAAAGTTTAATGAGATTAATATTTTTAAATGCAGTGTGATCTGTTCTAAGATGAGTTAGATTTTTAGCCAATTTCTATGTCTGCACCTAGTATGTGATTATGAGATGCCATCTTAAATTCAATCTATTTGTCAATGTTTTATTTTGATTGTCCGATATTTAAAATTTTTGTTGAAATCATTTTCCCAGAAAACGATCCCATTTTCTATTAGTTTTTTAAGATTTTGTGTCTGAAATTTTGAGTATCCCCTTTGTAAGTATGCATGGTTGACAGAAAGTAATTTGAATAGATTGATCAATCTCTTCATGTGTTGCCTATGTTTCTTGTATTGCATGATTTGTGAGAAATTTCATACCTTTTTCAAAATCATTTGACCAGCAAAATAAAGACCCACATTTTTTGTCAAGTGCCTTGGTCCTTGTAGAAACCACTCCATGTCCTTTGAACTTTTGTATATGTGATTTTTTTCTTAAAAGCTAACTTTATCAAAGTGTGATAATTTTCTGTATTTTTTCTTTTACAGGAGCCTTTACTTTCAGGCTGATCTTCAACATGACACAGAAAGATTGGAAAAGGCTATACGTGCTGCAACCACTGTAAGACAAATCTTAAATTTTGTTTATTTTACACACACACATCACTTTTGTCATTTGAAGAATCCATTACATCATAAGACAGCTTTCTTCAAACATTATAACTTGTTTGTTTTTACTGAGTACTTACCATTCAGTTCTTATTGATTTACTTATATGAAAACACTAACTTAATTTTTCAGAAAACTGATAGTATCAATTTATTTGCAAACATCATTTGAAGAAAAAAATGTTTAAAGTTACTTCTGCTTTGATCTTTACTTTAAATTAATAAACCTAATTTCCATCCGTAGCTATTCTGACGAAATTGATTCGATCTACTTTAACCTGATCTGGGGCATTTCTAAAGTGCAATCAGAACCTGTGACACCTTATGGATTTGAAACCATTGATTTTTGAGAATGTACTGAATTATGTATTTCACTAGTTGTGTGATATTGATGTTTATTGTTTTTGGCTGAAGTATAAAGGTGTCATATCTCACACACACACACACACACATATATATATATAAAATATGAGAGTTAGTGGAGCACTAAAGAAAGTGAATAAACTCTATTTTTATTAAAATTTATAAGCAAAAGGACCTGCTGGTAGAAGGAAACCCACATTATTTTGCATTTTTCCAAACTGCCACTTTTCAATTGCTGATATTTTTTCTATTGCCAGAGCACTAAATGTTATTCCTCTTGTCCTATTCCTTGATGGATATAACTTTTGGTGATTTTAGTGCCACAATAAACCAACCTGTGTGAGAAACAATTTCCTAGTTTTAGAAGGGGTTTTTCCTGCCTTGTATATTGCAGTAATGAAGATAATGATGTTGCATTCTTTTTTAGTATTAAGTATTAAATGATTCTTTTCCAGAAATGCCAGAATAGACTTGAAGACCAGCAACTTACATCTGATGATATTCCAGTAATTGTAGATAAATGTATTAAATTCATTATGACAAATGGTAAGTCCTATCTCGGAAAAGCTGAGAATGAGTCTTTGTATTTTTCATTAAAATTTTCCATGTTATTTACATCAGTGAGAATCGTAATAGACATTTCTATAACTCCTTTAGTAGTAGTAACATTAATTATACTTGGAAATAGAAGTTTAAATATGGAATTGCATGCTTAAATTTGTAGTATACTAAACATTTTGGAAAAGTTTTTTTTTTTTTTTGTATTAGAAAGACAAAAGGAATTCACTTAACAGTTTATTGCTTTGCAATCATTATCATAGCTTTCTTATCTTCACCTCAGCTCTTGTCCTCAAGGTTATTCTGATAACATTTTGGGATCCTATCCTGAGAGGGTCTGGGATTTAACAGAATTGGCAAAATTTGTGCTTTGAGTAGCTCAGAATTAAGTTTTGCAATATAATTTAATTTTTTTCCCAAGGCACATGTATGTTTATGTATTATAATTGAAAAGATAACTTTTGAAAGGATTCATTTTAATGTTAGCCTGATTACCAGTTTCATTTTTCTTTGTTACATTAAGATTGCAATAACATTTTTCATTCCAGTATCAAACAAATTTTACTTTCTATACAGCATTGTCTCTGCACTTGCCTGTTAAAGTGGCTCTCATTTTAACTGATTTTTGTAACGATAATGAACATTTCCTATAGTCATGACTTATTAGTACTTCTACTATTACTAATCAGCTGTCAAAGTTCATTGATGGGCATAGGTCTTCTCCGCAGCCTTTTTTACTGGCATGGTGTCAAAATATTCTGAACTTACTCAGATCATCATACAGTCTTTTTTTATTCTTACCAACCACAATTTCAATTGAGAACTTAAGTTGTCAACATTGCAAATTTAAAGATTATCTAATGTCACTTTTTATGCATTTGTGTTGTCCACTTGTTTGTAAGCATCGTCATAAAGATTTGTTAGTTATATGTACGTCATTTATGATGATTACATATTTTTTTACATAAATCTCGGCTACTCAAAAAAACTTTTTCAGGTCTTTCAGAAGATGGCATCTACAGGCGAAATGGTATTCAATCCCGAGTGACAGCATTGTTGGAAACCTTTGAAAAAGGTACTCTTTTGTCTACCATTATTAGATTTCTCATTTATGTATTTATTTTAATTGTTATTGTTAACTGCATATTCACTAAATATCTTTGTCTCCTTAAATATTATAGAGAATAATAATTTTAATATTTAATCTGTTTTGGTAATAAAATTGAATATTCTGGACAAAATGTTTTCCTATTTCTGTTATTTGCTACTGTATGAAAAATATTAAAAGTTCATGATACTTCTTGAAGGTCAACTTTCATAATGCTTTGCTTTTCAAGATCACATAAGTTATTTGAATCTTGAAGAGTGAAACATCATAAAATTGTTATTTGTTATGGAGTTATTTATTTGATCATAATTGTTGAAGACAAAGCTAGAAATAAACATCTTTCAAAAATATTTATAGAAAAGATTTTACAATTTTTTTTTTCTTTTCTTACAGATGCTCAGGATGTCCATCTGCTTTTGAAGAATTTTACCCTCCATGATGTTACAAGTGCACTTAGAAAGTTTTTCCGGAACTTGGAAGATCCTCTTCTTACTAGGAAATCCTATGAAGACTGGCTTAATGCTGCTTGTAAGTACTTCACACATTTAAGCTTAGTCAAATCAGAGGAAATATTTAACACTGGAACTGACTGCAAAATTGTTTCTAGTTTTTAAATCTTAACCCATTCATTGTTCATTGTCTGCAAATCTCTTCACTTGCTCTCTTCCTCTCCTTTTTGTTTACTTTTTACACCAGTTAAAAAAATCTTCTTTAAAAGTTTGAGCACTCACTTTTTTATAACAGGAAAATCAAGGGAAAATTGAATTGTAATATTTTCTAAAATTTTTGAGCAGCCAAAAATTATTTTAAGTAATGTAATTAAAAATGGTTACCCTTTTGGATATTGTGGAGTCCAGCAGTAGAGAAAAAGTGACAATTTCATAAGCCTAGGCTGATTGGTCCCCAGGAATGTGTGTTTATTGTAGATCGGTCAGGTGAGTGCGAGATTTGCCAAGAAAATATCAGTTGGTGTAAGAAACTTATTTTTCCACCAATCTACATGTTTTGTTGCTGACCTATGTTGAGACTAATCCAGAAGAATGTTCTGCCTATCCAGCATATTAGTTCTGTAACTTACAAGTTCAAATGTCGGGGCAATGTTGACTGTGTAGCCAGGAAATGTCAAAGCATAGATGCATAGATCAACCAACATGTCCCAGCCAATATTTGCAAGGGATAGGTGGAGAATTTACATAGGTGCATTAATGTATCTGCTTCAGCTGAATATTTGATTAAAACCCAGCAGTGTACCTGCTCTTATAGTCTGGGTATGTTCTCAATATCATGTGAAGGTTTTGGAATCAATATATATTAAGTCCTACCAACCATATCTCTGTAAACAGGAGGAGAGATTAATGTGCTTAAAGGTAATTAAGCTTTAATATTATATTTTATTATTTGCATATGACATTAGTCTGGTGTTGTATATTTTTTAGTCACTGTGCACATTTTTTATTCTCAATTTTTGCTCTGATGAGAAACCAGTTTAGCTGGTTTTTTTTTGGGTTTTTTTAATCATTATATTTTGGTATTACTAATTTACATTAATATATATTTTTTGTCATGAATTGTTGCTTTATGAAATACTTTTAAAATATCTGTTTTTATTGTTCTAATAAAATTTGTATCCTTGTGAAAATATTTGAATTAAAAATTAGATTACAAATTGGAATGCACTAATTTACTGAAAAATAAGCCTGTTTATATTTGTACCTATTAAATTTTAAACAAGATTTTACATTGTGTTTAACTTTGAGGTGCAATAACACAACTTATATGATTACATATTTTGCCTGTTATGAAATAAATGAATTATGCTATTGTAATTTAAATTATGATAGCATAATGCTATCACACTTTCCAGTAAACAATGTTACCATATTCATTTCTGTATAAGGCACACTTAAAAAATCCCTCTGAAAATTTCTCTTTATCTTATATCTTGATGACTAGTGCTAGACTAACACCTAAACACTCTCATATGATGCACTAGTCCATTAATGATCTCAAAATTAAATATGCATGATTATAAATAATAAGTTATGACTACAGCTGAAAATAATGTTAAAATATAAAAAAAAATATTACATTTATCAGTTGAATATTATTAGCTATTTTGTAAATGTTCCTTTATACATTATATGTATGTATTATTTGCTGGGAAATATGGCAATCACAATATGGAAGTAATTGTAGTAGGTTTGTCAGTTAGACAAATGTCCAAAAGTTTCAAGATATAGAATATCTCTTGACTTATGCAAACATATTTTACTTGAATCATTCAAGCATCTGCTCAGCTGAATCGATGCACAAAATAAACCAGGCATTTAGAGAAAGAATTCTATAGCAGATGGTGTATCAATTACAAAATTCCAGTGGTGATCACAGAAATGTATTAGGATGTAATGGAAGCTGATCCACAAGTGACTTAGCTGAGAAATGGCACAGCTGTTTAACTGTAGTGACCCAAACATCCTATGTCATTTGGCTGTATTTGATAAAGTCTCTATTCACTGAAAGATAACTAAAATTTCTTTGAGGTCTCTGAAGTGCTTGTCAAACAAGTGATGAAATATATTGACTTTTTTGTTTTTGCTAGACAGATAAAGGTGTTGTGACACTGATAACAAAGCTGAGGTTACATCAGAAAAATGTTATGTTTTGGTGGTGGTGGTGGGGCCAAGTATTGTGTACTGAAAATGACCTGAAGCAGACTATCACCGTAGAGTTGTACTACAGAGTGTAGAGGATGTAATTAATGAAAAGTCACACACTTTAAGAAAATCTCCATTTTGCAGAACAGTACTAAATGACATTTCCCAGATGGAAAAATTGTTATAATTGAATGTTTTGGAAGTCATACCCTATTAAATTGATGTCTTTTAAATATGACATTTTCACACTCCCTGCAAAATTCTTTGAATTATGACTTTCAAAAATATGACAATGTCAAAAATGAACCTGCAAAGTTTCTTCAATTCAAAACTAGTGTCATTTTATTGTGAAGTTTATAATTTGTTTTGGAAATTTAATTTCTAACCCAACAGATGGATGACACTGAAAATAACATTTTGTTTTGAAAAATACATAATGTGAATTATGATTGATGAAAATATGAACACACAAGAAAAGTTTTATTCATTAATAAATATTGGCTATGATTTAATCTTTTATTCCATTATGAAATGATTTAATCTTTTATTCCATTATGAAATGATTTAATCTTTTATTCCATTATGAAATGATTTAATCTTTTATTCCATTATGAAATGATTTAATCTTTTATTCCATTATGAAATGATTTAATCTTTTATTCCATTATGAAATGATTTAATCTTTTATTCCATTATGAAATGATTTAATCTTTTATTCCATTATGAAATGATTTAATCTTTTATTCCATTATGAAATGATTTAATCTTTTATTCCATTATGAAATGATTTAATCTTTTATTCCATTATGAAATGATTTAATCTTTTATTCCATTATGAAATGATTTAATCTTTTATTCCATTATGAAATGATTTAATCTTTTATTCCATTATGAAATGATTTAATCTTTTATTCCATTATGAAATGATTTAATCTTTTATTCCATTATGAAATGATTTAATCTTTTATTCCATTATGAAATGATTTAATCTTTTATTCCATTATGAAATGATTTAATCTTTTATTCCATTATGAAATGATTTAATCTTTTATTCCATTATGAAATGATTTAATCTTTTATTCCATTATATGTATTCATCCTTTGTTTACTTATTCAGCAAAAGAAGATACTCAGATAAAACTCAAGTTATACAAATATTTGGTAGACAGCCTGCCTAGTATCAACCGAAACACATTGAAAAAAATGGTTATTCATCTCTGGAGGTGAGTGTGTATTTATTTTGTATGTATGTGAAAGTATAATGTACTTGTTTTGAACTGCTATCATGTTTTTATTTGTATTTATCTGAATACCTAAAAATCTTCAATACCCACTTAATTTTTTTAACAATATTTTGTGTAGCAGATTTAAAATCATCTAATTATTCTTTTCTGTTTCAAAATTAAAATTAAAGTGCCTTTATATTAAACTAAAAAAAAAAATAACAGAATTTAAACATACATCTGTTTACTTTATCACTTAAAACGGACAATTCATTTTGATCTCCATTATGTAAAACGTATTGGTGACATTTGTAACTTGTTAATTCTCAAAATATTTAAGAGAATGTTTGGCTGCTTAACATAAAATTGCTAATTTTTAAAAAATATATAATTTTTAAATATATTTTTTAGTTAATTTTGTGTTGAGACATATATGATTATTAATTCTTTGTAGGAAAGCAAATAGTTGAATTAGTGCATAACAAATGATAAGCAGCTGAAAGAGAATAGTTTTGATTTAATTTTACTTTTCTATTAATTTTCACTTTTTCACAAAATCTATTGTGCTGAATAACTTTATAAATGAATCATTTAGGAAATTCATTAATATGAAATGTTTTGATTCATATTGCAAGAGCAATGAGAATTATTTCTTTCATCTAACCTGTCAAAATATTCTAAGCTTTTTGAAATTCTATAGAAATTTTTATCAATTTTTCTGTTTGTGTTTCAGTATCTCTCAGCATCAACATGAAAACAAGATGGGAATTGATCAGCTGGCTATTGTATTTGGGCCAACACTGATGTCTGTTGAAACAACGCAGGTGAGTTCTTTCACTCTCTTTACTGTCTCTTCATTTCTTATAACTCAAAGAATAGATATTTAGTAAATTAAACTCTAAATGAGTATTTGGGAGAAGGGAGACTCTTGGGTCAATTGCCCAAGTTGAACCTTTAAAATTTTGGATTTTTTCTCCAGAATACTGATCTTTGGCACCATTATTGACACAGCAAATTCTTTTTCTGAAAAGAAAATATTGTTAATTTACTATTGTTCATCTTTGAATTATTGAACTTTTGTTGATTTTATGATTTACAAGCAAAAACGTGGTCTATTTTGTAACACTGTAAGCATCATTATTAAAAGAAAGTTAATGCTTTTTTAAATAGCAGTACTATTTACTTTGTTACAGTGTTTAAGCCATTGTGCCATCTGGCCTTCTTCAGGGGTCTATCAGTCCAGGAAACCTTTATGGAGTTTCAAATTGAACCCTTTATTCATTCTGTATGGTTAGATTGTTCTTATTCTACTGTCCATGTTTAGGAATATCTTAATTGTTCATTTATTGCTAGTCTTGTTTTCTCTATCCATACTACCAAGCTTAGGGATTGAACTCAAAATTATGTCTCCAAATTCAGTAACCAATGCTATGTCCTCTCTCCAAGTGGATAAATAATATTAAATTCTTGATGTATATTGATTATTTACTTGAATAAATTCTTTTCATTATCTATGACTTTGAAAAGAGTCATTAACACATCCATCATTATTTGTATACTTAAATCTCTGTTTTTGCAAATGCATTATTCAGTCCTCTTCAGGTGTAATCTATGAGGAAAAAAGAAACTTGCTTCCCTAACAAAGAAATTCTTCTTTAACATATCCACTTGATTTGTCTATTTTTGTAGTAGCAGATACAATAAGTGCTGTCACCTTAGATACTTACAAAGAGATATGAGTTTCTGAATAATGTTAGTCCTTTTCAGTTAGGATCTGTTCTATTGGTGATACAACAATTGTTCCATAATTCAATGTTTATGTTAATATTGTATAAAAAAATGAAAAACTTTAAAGTTAGAAATACATTTAGCAATACTTGTAAAAGAAAAAGAAATCAGTGTTTCACTTTTAATAATCTACAAGAGATTAATTTTATCAGTTTATTTTGAATTTATTTTTTTTCATTAAATTTTCCAGAATGGTCAATATGTATATTACAAAACAAATGCTGAGATTTCTGTAATACGGGAAATCATTTTATACCATGAATATTTATTTGAAGTAAGTGAAATAATATTTTAATTTTCTTATTGAATTTTAATGTTGATTGGTTAAATAATTGCCATGGACGTAATTGTTTGTTTACCTTTGACTAACTGCTTTAAATTCTTCAAATATCAACCTGTTCGTTAACTGATTATTACTCTTTTTCAGTGTGTGATTTGTGTATGAAAATATTAAGATTAAAACTCTCTTTTGCTTAAAATATTTATATATGATGGTTCTCATTTAATTTAAGTTTGCTTAATCGGTTACCCTCTTACAGCTTTGGACTGTACAACAAGTTAATGTTACTTAATTATTAACACTTATTTGTGCTTTTCTTTTCTTTTTTTTTATCTGTAGGTAAAGCCTGAAAAGGAAATTGAAGACAAAATTCAGAAGGCATTACGAGATATTGAAATCAGGAAATCAGTGAGTTAATGATTTTCACAAATGCATTGCAAAAAATCAGTCATGTAATTTCATTCTACTTAATGTTTCATGTTAAGTTTATGAACTTTAAACTTTTGATCAGTTTATTGAATATCTTCTTTGCTATATTACTCAGTAATCCTTTTGTAGTTCTCAGTTTTTTCTCAAGCTACTAATTATGCCATGATTTTTTGGATATTTTCCATAATCCTGATAATTCTGAAGTATATTTTTCCTCCAATTTTGAAAACAATTTCTTTGTTTGCCTTTCTTTTATTTATCTGCATAGAATCAATTGAAAAGTATTTCCAGCTAATTCTCTTCATGTTTATTTTAACCTGTTTGGTGAGAAGTAGAAAAATTCACATTTTGGGATGGGGGATATGCACAAAGTATTGCCAAAAGATTCTTGGCCTGATCCATTTCCCGAAATCTGACCAAATGACAGAATTATTTTGAAAGTGCTTCTTGATCAAGCTAAGAACTTTTTAGCAAGCCCTCAGCATTTATTATTAACTAGGCTAGAAGTCACCCTTTGGGTGAACTTTAGGCTATCTCTTGCGGAGGGCTTTTGGGCCTTCACTCTTTTACCTTCAGACTCCTAATGTATGTAAAAGTTATAAGAATTTAGAAATAATCAAATTATTTTATCTTTATTTGACACCTTAGTTCAGCATAATCTTTCTTCGTATATACAACTGATCTCTGTAGTTTGTGTTTGTTTAAATTTATTTTTTGTGCAATTTTTATTTTTTTTTTAAATCACCATTCTTAATGATCAGTTCACATAAAGTCAATCTTAAAAACATTAGGGAACGCAAACTATGTAATATTTTTTTAACTATATCAAAATGCGCATGCTAGGAAAAGAAGAAAAAAGATGAGCAACAGACCATGCCCTGCTAAAGTTTTAATTACGGTTTAATTAGACAATATCAATTGCAATTACAATGAAAAGCGAAATTAAAGTTACTCCTTTAATAAGGAGTTTTTTTTCTCCTGTTTTTTAAACCTTTTACTCTGATATTTAAATTTAACTTTAAATGAATTTATTATATAATTTTTAATTGTGTGTAATTACAGTAGTTACTACCTGTCACTTCAGATTGATTTGCTGGGATCGAAAAACAGATGGATGGACACATGTACACTGTGCTTTATTTATATATAGGTGGCAGTTATGAGTTTGAGATCATTTCAAATCACTTGTAAAAGAAATCTACATGCAAAATGGTAGAATTTTAAAACCACTTTTTCTTTTCTTTTTTTTTTCTTCAGATGCATCAAACAAATGAAGACCTCAGTTCACTGAATCTCCATATACATGTTGGTGTCTACAATTCCGAACCAATTATGATTAATGTATGTTGTTACTCTTTGTTTATTTGTTCTTTAGACCTGCTCTTTCTTTCACATTTCTTATGTTGCCTCCATCCATATTTTCTTTTTTCTTTGCACCTCTAAAGCTTTCACACAATCTTTTGCAATATCTTTTCAGGGATCATTTCAAATGTCTGCAGAAGATTTGTTGAAAAGTGTTAAGCAAAAAATATTCCTTAAAGATGTTAACTGGTTACTTTTTGAAGTTGTATGTAAAGGAATGTTAGGTAAGTTCTGATCTACTTTGGTGTTACTCTGTAAGTAACTTTATATTTGAAAGAACACAAAAGTGGATTAAGCATGTACTGAGGCTTATTGCATTTCAACTGTGTGCTCATTCAAGTCTGAAAATTTCATTATTGCTTTCTATTGGTCACTCAATTATTTGGAATAATATGAATGTACTTGATGTGTAACTCTTTTGATCAAAAAGTTTGAGTGTGTAAATAATTATATTAGACAGGGACAGAAATCAAAACAGAAGTTACATCTTGCTTTTAGAAAACACATTACACTGAATTTAAAAAAATATACTGATGCCATAAAACACAGAAACAAAAATGTAGCAATGATAGAAGTTGTTTGAAATTGTTAATATAAATCAATTTCAAAGTTCTATTTGTGTCAGAACTATCAAAGTTCATTTTCAGTTCAAGAGATCATGACTGGGTCAAGAATAAAACCTCTTAGTTGTAATAACATATAATAATGATGTTACATAACTGTGGTTGCATTTTATTCAAGCCCCCACAATATATATATGCTTCCACTGGTGATATAAGGAACATTTAGAAAAAATACAAAAAACAGCCATTTAAATTTTTTCTGAATTTTCAAAGAATTTCTTTAACTGACAAGTTTTTTTTTTATATTGAGTAAATGTGCTTTTTTTTTTTTTTAAGCAATTAAGTTTAAAA
>OZ038514.1:27908687-28078687 GCA_964036315.1 Acanthosepion esculentum
GGAACAATTATATAAGAAAATGAAAAAAATAGATATTTGATAGTTCTGTAGAAATGATTATTTAATTTCTTTTTCTTATTAATAAAGTAATGTTCATATTTGGTCATAAGATGTCTGCTTGTGCCAATACCTGTCACAGCAGCTTTCTATTATGTGAGTACTGAAAATAGAGCTTAGTCATGGTCAGACAAACCAAAGTGGTATCTACATGTGTATGTTGGTTTGTAGCTACTATAATGTTCTCAATGTGTCTTAGCATGGGATAATAATAAACTAGTCTGGTGATGATGTGCCAAAAGTAAACTACACTTCATAAATAACATCCTCAGCTAGCATTTACAAATTTGGTATAATTGTAGCATAGCTGCTGCTGCTTGGATAGTAGGAGCGATGACCAACATATTAACAGTTTAACAAATTTTATTACAACTCTCATGGAATGGTCCCCATGGACAGATACAAACAAGGGGCATAACCCTTAATCCTTATTGTTATCAGTAATTACTTACTGATGCAACACCTCATTTGGTCCAGATATTATTTATTTTCAAGGAGTTATTATTAATATTTAATTTTTACACAAAGTCCTTTTAAATATTTTGGTTTTTGTGTTAAACGTCCTTTTCTAGATCTCCTTGATTCTTGATTTTGAATTGGACCTAAAGCATTGTGATCTTCTTCCCCAATAGGCAGTAAATGTTGTTTGTTTTTAGGAATTTACCAGAGTTCATCTTTACTGTGTATGTCCTATTTTCCTTATCTACTGCTATTACTGTGCTAGGGTTTTTCCATGTTTTCTCTTCCTGTTTTCTCTCAAATTCAATCTCCCACTTTTAGTTGTTTCAGATCTTTACCTCCATGTCTTTTATTGTAATTTGTTCTACATATTATTTTGTATGACCCATCTTCCCGTAAATTTGGCCATTTGAGTTTTAGTTGATTTGGGTGATTGGGTAAAATTGTTTTAATTTTCCCACCCATCAAGAGCTCTGCTGGGCTAACTCCCGTAGCAGTTATAGGTGTACTATGGTATGCTATTAATGTGAGCAATATCTCTGGCTGCCATAACTTTTTCACAATTTTCACTGTGCTTTCAGCAGCTCCATTTGCTTGTAGGAAATGAGGGCTTACTGTGGTGTGCATGTAAATCCATATTGTTTAACAAATTCTTTGAAATATAATATATCCTCCCCTTGTTTTTTTTTTCAATGAAAGTCAACTTAATTCTTCAGCTTCTGTAATAATACCAACATCAGTTGTTATTATATATTTTTTTTTCTTGCTTAATCCCATATTTTGTTCACGAGGGTTGTAACGTTCATCACAGAGTGAATCACTTTCTGAGTTGCTGCTGCTTAGATAATAGGAGTAACAACAAATATGTATTAACAGTTTAACAAACTTTATTAGAACACCTGGAGAATGGTCCCCATGGGCAGATATAAACCAGGGGCATAACCCTTAATTCTTCTTATTGTTATCAGTAATTACTTATGATGTAACAGTAAATACCATCACACGTGTTATTTAACCAAATATGATTACATCTTTTCTTGAAGACTGCAGCTTCTGCTGCAAGCCCAAAATGATGACTGATACTTTGTTTTAGTGTCTGAATCAGTTGCAGCAGAATCACGTTATCTGCTAGTGATTTTTGTCACTTTCTATTGTCTCAAACATGCTTTCAAGGTTTGGAGATGGATAAGATAAATTTATTTTCCCAGCGAAATGTAAAAAAATAGGAATTCTGATTCAGAGTGTAGGTTTTAAGAGTTTCATTATCTTGTATGCCATCATGTATGTTCTCTAACTTCTCAGACATTTGATATAAATGACTATTTTGTTCTTTAATGTAGAGCATACCAGTGAATGAGAACAATTCTTTCTTTCTTTAGTTATAGTGTTATTTTGTCAGCAGCCAAGGATAGGACAAATATTTTAGAAGTTGTTGCAAGTTGAGAGAATAATGTCCAGAACTTTGTGAGAAAACTGTTTAATTATGGAGTTTCCTTCATTCAATTTTCAGTATAAATTAGACATCTTAGAAAGGTTTTTACTCAGAAAATATGACAACTCATTTATCTGCCTCCTTGTCAAAACCTCCCATTGTCAACAATAAGCCATGGTGTGGGATAATGGTTGATGGGTCGTTAAACCAAATCATGGTGTGGGAATTAATATTTCTACTTTTTAACTTGCTACTGTAACAAATGATTACACTAATTGTTTTGTTGTGATAAAACAAAGACTAATTCCAAGAAGCAATACTGTTACAAGATTTTTCTCTATTGGCAGGGAACAAATTTAGTGTCATCATGGAGAGTGGAGGACTTGATTATTTATAAGGGAGTAGAGGCTGGTCGGAATTCCAAAGAGTAAGTTATTTTTTATTTCTCATTTTTAATTATTTTCTTACAAAGAAATATTTTATTTTTATTTTTTTTTACTCTCTAGTTTTTGGGTTTAATGCTATATAAAATTTATATAATGAAATAACGGAAATTGTCAGATTTTAAAAGTGAGCATATTGTTGAAGATCAGAAGATGAATTAAGGAAAATTAGGAAAATTAAATTCCATTGCAAAGGTGGTAGATGTCTTAATCTTTTCCAAAAGAACAGTGAATGCAGTATATTAATCACATGTGTTATGAGAGGGAACTAAAAGAAAATTGTCATCTAAACAAGTTATTCAGCAGAAAAAGTGGGTAATTCAAATCCCATCTTGTCAAAAGACAACAATATTGAGTAGATGTCCAAAATGTTCACTGCAGAAATTGAAAACAAAAGATTTGGTATTTTGTTCAAATACCACATTGTTTCTTTCATAACAGTTGTTTGTTTTTAAGGATTCAAGCATTTCTTCATACAAAGAGACATTGGACAGTATTGAAATAGTAAATAATCAAAGAAATAATTATTTGTTCAATGAACTCTAGGTCATACTTGAATGAATATCAGATATCTAGACATGCAAGTAGTTGCTAAACATCTTTCCAGCTTAACCAAAAAGGCTTTCCAGAAAAAAAAAATCTGTTTATATTTTGGGAAGTGGGTTAGGCCAAGAAATTTTCAGCACTCTCTTCTATATATCATTTTTTGTGTATGTAAACATTGCCAGCAATGGTAAGCATGTATATGTAATTATTATCAGATAGATTACTTGTAGCATAATCATTTGTGACTATTTTGGAATTTGAATGTTAATTATTTTCATTTTAAGAGTTGGTAAGTTTTGAAAATAAATTTTGAAGTTGCAATTATTTAATTTGCATCTGAAATGTTTTTGGGAAAGGTTCTGGTAATGTGTAAATTATTTCCCCCCGTCTCTGATTGCTGTATTTTTTGTCTTTCTCTTTCCAGTCGAACAGGTTTCACTTTTGTTGTGAAGAATGTAAAAACAAAAAGGTAAGTGGAGATGGAATGTTCAGGTATTGCTGAAATGTGCAAACATCAGTTTTACAATTTTCATTTGTGATTTTTATGCATAGTAAATGACTGCAAAATTAAAAAGTAACACATTACAACTGATCCAGTTCTCAAAGAATTTGACTATAGAACTATATATGCTAACTTCTTAACGATTATAAAGCAACTGTTGAAAAGAGAGTTATGATTGGAAGCATTCAAATGCTAGATTTTTAAAATTAGAGTTTACAAAAATGTAGAAAGTTGAAAAGAGTCATTTAAGTAAATTATGCAGAAAGAAAAATGATTACACTGTGTATTTGTTAATTCTGAAAATCATTGTAATTTCTTAAAGTATTATATTTGCTTGCATCCATTAGAGTACGAGTAGAAACATTAAACTTTTTTCTTTTATTTTCATAATCTGAAAGCCTTTTCTGACCTTCACTTACCGCTTTGTAGATTTGAACAGTTTAACAAACAATGCCATATTAATGAAATTTAATAATTTTTAAAACATTTTCTTTTATAGAACTAAAGATGCTCCTTATTTTGGGCATGCTTTGTATTTCCCAACTGAAGGCATGATGCTTTGTTGGTATGCTGGTATGATGTTTACTAAGGTAAGTTTCAAAATAAAAATAAAATTTTTATTTTAACAAACATAATTTATGAAAGGGCATAACAAAAAAGGTTTCTTTCCTCTTTATTTTTGACATTTTTAATAAAATAGGGAGCTAGTAATGACTGAAAAAATAATACTTAACTTTTATGCCAACAAAATGTTAAGGTTTATAAACTTTTGAAACTTTACAAGCTTCCAGGAATAGTATAAAAAACATTTTCTGATAGTGAGTAAAGCAATACTCACTGTCAGAAAATGTTGTTTTTTATTAAATTGCAACAATGATTACAAATGTATTAAATTGCTAATATTTTTATTTGATAATTTTGCAGGGTTTAATTGCTGCCAATTTTTATACAAGTCCTGTTATGAATTGTAAATTTTAATCTTGCAAGAATGTGATTACTTTTGATAAAACTTAATTTTATATAAAATAAAAAAAATACATCATGAACATTATGAAAGTATTTTATTTTTTTCTTTTGTTCTCTGTTCAGAGGTTGATTAATAATTTTTGAAGAAGAAAGAAATTTCAAGATTATACTTCACATTTTGTTTTTAACTTGACATAAAAAAACAAAATTTGTAGATAAGGCTTCAGTTTTTCTTCATTTTGCATTTACAAAAAATTATAATTTTGAAAATTCTAAAATATACAATTTTTGAATTGGCATGATAGTTTTTAAAGAATTAGCCTTAGATATTTATGAAAATATTTTAAAAGTAGTAATTTTGGGTCCTGACAATGAAATAATTAAAAGAAAAAAATAATAATAAAAATGACATTGCAATAATAAAAATTATTTAAAGTGTTTTGAAAAAAAACTTTTTACATATTTTAATTTTTGATATAAGTGAAATCCATCCAAAAATAATGAGACCTAGGATTCAATCCAAAATAGTTAATGATTATTCAACTAAATTTCTTACCTTTTCAATTAAAAAATTTAATTTCTATTTTTACATTGTTGGATATGATTTCTTTGATTATGAAAAAAGCTCTTAAATGCATTTTTTTATTTGCCAAATGCACATCATTTTAATGTATAATGTCATATCTGGAAATCTGTGTGTGTGTGTGTGCAGCAAATGTATAAAAAATTTATGATGAAAGATGTTTTATTGGTATAGTTGTCAGTCAGCATATAGTTGATACATATGATTTTCGATACAAACTAAATATTAAACTTTTGTTAAAAGTGAAATATTTACATTAAAGATATTTCTGATAAATCTTTAGAGGAGTACATGAAATCAAGTTAATCACTAAACATAGGTACCTCCACGAGATCGCTAAAAAAAGAGCATTGCATGATGAAAAAGATGCCAAACTTGACAAAAACAAAATTTTATGATCTAAATGTTTGTTATTATTAAGAGGAAAGATCAAAGTATTTTTGGAGTATTTTTTACGTTTTTTAATTGTTCCTAGCACATCAAACATTTTCGTTAAAAATCTTGTTTTTTTTTTTTTTTGAATCAGCAAAAATTGACAGATGGCAACCATTTTTTTCCATTTTATAAAAAAAATGAAAATCTCAGTTTGAAATTCTTTTAAATATCAATTATCATTTTTTCAAAACTTATTTTAAGAAAATCAGAAATTATAATGTTTATTTAAAATATTTTGAGCCAAGCTTAACTTAGCTTCTGCGCCGAAAAGATGTACTTTGAAAATAAAACAAAGTAGGTCATAAACTTTTGCATCACTTGACAGGTGATGAATGGCATATTGACGGATTCCATGAGGATAATTTGTTCTACGGAAGAAGAAAAGTGCAATTATTTACATTTAAGTGAACAAATTATTTACCTTGTTATTTTTAAGGAAAACTTTCAGCGCTCTAATTTGTTTTTTGTACTTAGCTTTTCACCTTTACATTTACGATGCTTTATGGGAAATATATTATAAAGAAATTAAAATAAGACTGTTAATAGATTAAATTTCATAAGAAAGGTATCTAATTAATTTATAGGTACCTTTCTTATGAAATTTTATCATAAGTGTACATAAAATACTATAATTTTATGTACATTTACTACATTTTACTATGTTATTTGTATTTCCATTCATTTTATTAAGTTTGATATTTCATTTATGGAAAAAATGCTATAACTGAGATTAATATAAAAATAAGATCATATAAATTTCATAAGATGATACTGATACTTGTAGGTACCCTTCTCAGTTGAAACTGAAAATTCAAATAAACGTCTCTACACGTGTTTCACAAAAGTAAAGGCCTTAACAGCAGAGAACAATACTTAACTCAAATAATGCAACTTAATTGTATTCTGGTTGGTCTTCTGTACTTTATAATTAGAGCCTGATTATAAACACAAAATTACATTTCTTAATTACTGCGGGTCTTCTGATTAGTCAAAACGATACAATTTACAACGCGCTAAAAAAGATCTATCTCATAAGGACACTTATGAAAGTGGATGCGGCTTTTAACTAATTTCATAATATTTTAACAACTTAAATGTAAAAATCTATTATAATTAAAAAATAACAAATAATTGTATTAAAAATTCATTTTTCATTGAAAAATTTTTTTGCTTTCAGAAAATATTGTCCATATTCATAAAAACAACTAAAATCAAATAAAAGCATTTGAAATTAAATAATATATTTGTTTTATTGAGTTTTGTATGTTACAATTCAGAGCTGATTTTCAGGTAGGGGGTCCAATTAAAAACAAAAAAAAAACATTTTGCATTCCTCAAAGCCTTGTGCTTTCAACTATTGTAATTACTAAAGTGGACTTGACTGAAATTCTAGAGTTTTCATAAATTAGTTAGGGGGGGGGGGTAATAAATATATTTAAAAAATATTTCTGCCATGACTTTAATAAAAGAAAACATATTGATAATAATTTCGATCATCTGTGAATAGTTTCTGAAAGTTTCATTAACATTCGACAATTATTTTTATTTTTGCAAGATTTTCCAAATTAATGTGTGTCATACAAAAAAAAAACGTCCTAAAAATTGTATATTTTATTTCACTAGTTCTGGTGATACAAAGAGAAACAAGGATTTTCAAATGAAAATTCAGACTGTTCTAAAAAGAAGGAAAATTTTAAAAAAATAATTAAAATAAACTTTGATCTTTCCTCTTAATAATAATATAAACATTTAGACGATAAAATTTTGTTTTTGTCAAATTTGGCGTCTTTTTCATAATGCTATGCTCTTTTTTTAGCAATCTCATGGAGGTACCTAACTAAACAAATAATGACTTTGTTTTTTAAATTTAGAATGTGAGTGGAATTAGCAGTAAAATTGTTTCCTTTTAATATCCAGTAGCAGCTGTAAGTGGGGACACATTTTCACTGATATTTAGTTCTATCATATGTAAATAATTTTATGTATTTAATTTTTCTGTCTAAGGGCACAAAGCTTTTGAAAATCAAATCAGCTTTCATACACTTTGTGAATATTATAGCTTTAGATTTGAGCTTATCTTTGTGACATAAATATGAAGTTTTTATAGAAACTGTAGCACAAGAAAAGAGTGACAAAAATTCTAAAGAACTTTTATAGTTGAATTATTCAGAGTTCTTATAATAAAAGATTAAATAAGATTTTAGGCTTGAAAAGTAAGATTGGGAAAAGTTAATGACATTTTTATAAACATAATTCTAACTCTCCGCAAAATTAAACTACATGATATTTTGTTTAAAAGAATTATATATGTGTTTATATTAGTTGTTTTTTGACAAGCTGAAATCTTTGGAAATACTTCAATATTTATTTTTTGCCCGGGATATGTAAATTTTGTACTGGTTATTTTTCTTTCTTTGAAATAAGTAAATATCAGTGTATAATTTAAAATATATGATTTGTTTAAATATTCATCAATTATTAACAATTTCAATGAATTGAATTTTATATGGGACACAAACATATAAAAAAAAAGTTTGTGTAAAAAGAAAAAAAAAATTTGTGCATTCAAAGTTTGTACATCATTGCATTTTGTCATGAAATAATAAATGTAAGCAAAATTCTCTGATTTGAAGAAAATGTGAAGTTTGTGAAAGTGATTTGTTTAATATGATAGTATTTTATGAAAACTTAATGTTTCACATTCCTGAGACTGATTATTTTTTCTTTTCTACAGTTCCCTTCTATATTTTGAAGCATAGGAAACCGGAGAAGGTGGAAAGGAAATGATCCTGGATGACATTGCATTGAACCAGGAATAATTGTGTGGAAAAGTATTTCTTTAAAAGATATATAGATGCCTGAAAACAACAACAAAAACAATTTTTCCCACTCCAATGCTTTCCTCTTTTAATTTTATGTGAAGCATTAAAATATAGGCACTTGTGGTTCCTAAAAATTGGTAAATGGTTTAGAAAATGCAAACTGATGAATTTGAAATAGTCTGTTACCAAAACTATACAAAATTACTTTGTTTTCTCTTTAAATTCTGACAGCTTAAAATTTCTAACTTCATGAATTCCTTGGTTTATATACAATATTCAGCACCCTAACTCCATTTCTTTTATGCAAGTGCCTTTTTCTGCTTTATCACAAATCTACATAAAAACAATTTGTTGTAAAACATTTTGAAATTTATGTATCATCCTTGATACATGAATACATTAAATTTAATCATGGATTAAGAAAAATATCAGAAAAAAATGGACAATTTCATGTTAAATAATTTTATTTTTTGAGATTATACATCCATGCAGAATCTATTTTATATACTAAGTTTTTAAAAACACATTTATTCATTTTGTCATTGTCTGATTTTGACCAAAATAGTTGATAAATATTGAGTTCATTGCTGTCTGCACAGCATTTCAAGGGAAAATTATTTTGGAAAGTCAATTGTTAGTTGTCAATCTATTCATATATGCATAAACTTGCATGTACATTGATAAAATACATTAAAAAAGTTATGCACATAAAACATTGTAAGCAAGTATTACTATAAAATGTGAAATGAAATCTAGTGGAAGAAAGGATTGTTTTAAATAATTAATAATGCTAATAGGGTAGTTTGTTAATGTGTCAAAAGCCTTTTTCACTTTTATGAATCTATTTAGGTTAGGATCAGGTAAATGAATTGTTTTTCTTTATGCTCTTTTCAATCAGATCAGACAAGTTTTATTTGTTTGTCAACACAATTTTTGGCACTGCATGACAAATATATCTATGTTACTAAGTTTTTGAATTGCCATTTTTCTTTATTGAAACAAGGTTTTTTCTCTGTTGAAAATTATCCTTTATTTTCATTTTAAATTTTTGTTAATGTTAAATGTATTTGTTCTTTTTCTACTTAAAAAATATTCTTAAAATTTCATTAGAATTTTTACAAATTCTTTTCAAAATCCCTCATTCTCTTTGGGTTTAATCATATTTTCCTATACTTAAAATATAAATAAAAATAATTAAAATTATATGATGATTACTGGGCAAATGAAATAGTTTTATTTAGTAAATAAACTGAATGAACAAAAGCAAGAAGATTTAAATAATACAGTATGAATTAAAACAAGTGAAATTTATCTTAAATAAGGTATAAATAGCTGAAAAGAAAAGAATATACCAGCAACCCTGTAGAGTTGTAAACTGATGAAATTTTTTTATTTAAATAAAAAGATAACAATAAGAAAATAGTAATTTTTATTCTGAATTTCCACTCAATTTGTGCTAAAATTAGGAAAGTGATAAGAAATAAGACCTCAATATCACCTCAAACAACCTTTTTGCTGGAAAAATGCTTTTACTTTTACTGCTGCAAAAGTACAGTTTAAATTTGTTAATTAAAAAAAAACAAACAAAAAAACATATGCATGTAAACATTCTAAATTAAATTAAAAAACTAATAATTTTAAAATCATAAATTTAAATATGTAAATGTTTACATTTACATTATTTGGACTGTTATCTTCATCATCATTGCCATATTCACAACGTTTCACCTGTTGTATGCTCTGGCCTTCTTCAGGTGATTGGAATTTCAAACTGAACCCTTTATTTTGTCTGCCATGTTCGATTGTTTTAGTTCCACGTGCCGTGCCTCTTCTGGATGTCTCGATTATTTCCCTTTAATTCAGCTTCCAAGTTTTTTGGTTTACCACTGCTGTAGTCTGGTATTGAGATCACTGGATCTAACCAAAGCCTTTATCCACTGTTTTGAAGGCCTTTTTTCAAGGATATCCAGAGTTGAATAAAAAATAAACAGGAACATGGCAGCATAAGAATTGGAATATTTATTATCCATTGTTGTATGTTGCTTGCATTTGAGATATATATATCTCCAGCTAACTTTCTAGGGAATTAAGCTCACAATTTCTCCTTTATATTATCTGATTTATATTATCTGATTTCTCTTCCTTTCCTCTAACCTCGTGTATTTCCCTTCTGCTGAGTTGAAGGATTGAATTGATGATACTAGGGGATGAAATGTTAAATACACCAGTTTTTACTGTTATTGACCAGAATATAAAGCTTTAACAATGTCTGTATATTTCCAATAGGTGAAAGAAAGCAAATCTTTTCTTTCCTAATAAGTATCAAGACTGAAAAATGGAATTTGTATATCTTTTTTAGTCTTTATCATTTGAACTTTCCAAGTAAAAAGAAGAATGAGAACTTAAACGATTCTTCTGTGATAGTTTTTCTCCTTTGTTATCCACCACACACACCATTGTATGCAAACATGTTTTCTCATTTTATTGTAATTTTTGTATCCTTTTTCTGTTGAGAAGCTGCTTAAAAATTCCTTCATAAAAATTTAACATTCTGATTTTTGAAAAATATTTTTGGTAATTGCTTGTCATGCCTTTTTCTACATAGAAGTTTTAATTTAATATCAGTTTCTTTTTTTGTTTTATTTATAATCTCAATTATGATTTCAAAGCATATAGAAAAAAAAATTGCAAAAAAGAATATATTTAACTTGTGATGGCTTTGACTTTTTTATTTTTTGCAAATTTAATTCCAGCATAGAATAAATTTACTTTTTATTTGTACAGAGAGAAAAGATTAGTAAAGAATAAAATCTGTTTTTTCTTTAAATAAACCAACAGAAATGTGAAGAATTAAACTGATATTTCTTTTTTTGAATTGTTAAAAATATAAAAAGTTCATTTTTTATATAAAATTGATTCTAGTCTTTCTACACAGATTTTATTTTTCAGCTAAAGGTAACTCATTCCTGAAGTGTGTATAGCAAAAAAAAAGGAAACATTTATCAAAATCTGAAAATATTTTTGAATTAGGGGCCAAGTGTTCAATGTAAGGTTGATATTAACCAATAATAGAATGGGAGATGGATGACAGTGGAAGGTGTGTAACTTTCATTTGGTATGAATCTGTATATTTGTGTGTTAATGTGTTCATATTATCAAGATTCATGATTACAATTAGCATCTTGCTGATTAAAGTATATTCTTGATTGCTTCCACTGAGACTACTTGTAGATTAAAATAACTTTTTGAAAGTCCTTTTCTTATGGTGCTGAAGGCCACCTCCAGCTAGTTTTTTTCTCTATTTTATGGCATGCATATAAATAAATGTGTGAATATTAATGTATATACTGTGTGTGTGTGTGTGTGTGTGTGTGTGTGTGTGTGTGTGTATATAATGTGTGTGAAAGTGGTTCTTGCTTTAACTGATCTTGTGTTAAGATTTTGCAATATATTTTTTCAGAAGTTTAGATGCATGCACAAATGATAATAATCAATATGTGTAATGAAATTTGTAAAAAATAAATCTATTAGAAATTATCCATTTGTTATTTTCAAGTTTTATTTCTATCTTTGTTATAAGAACTACACTTTGGGATTTCTGAGTTTATTGATAAAATTTAAACTGACACTGAGTTTTCAAGCACCACAAAATCTTGCTTGGACATTACATACAATATTCTTTGCCAAATTCTGGGATGGCCTCCTAGAATCTAATGACTCAATTGCTGAAAAATTTGCACTGTCCAAGTTACAAGTTTTTCATTATGAAAATGCTTTACAATTCGTTTGATGATACAAGTGCATTGCAAAGGACTCTCTTTATTATAAAAGTTAAATGCAAAGTTTTTACAATTTTAAATTAACTGTATTTACAGATTTAATTGACACGAGACACAAAATACAATGTTTTTTATTTCATTTGGAGGGCAGTGAACATACTCAGGTGGTGGTGGGCATGTATCCATTTTTTTTCCGATTTTCAAAAATTATTTAATATTGGCTACAAAAGGAAATTTCTGAAAGTGTTGTGAAAAGCTATCAAACTTTTCTTCATTGTTTTGTCAACTTCCTATAATGGCTGAATGTGGTTTCACCGCAGTTACATAGCTTCTTACTAAACAAAGAAACCACCTGCAAATTACAAAACAAGATGATTTACGATTACTTCCAAGAAGCATGGAACCTAGAGTAAGAGCTTTAGCCAGTAAGCACCAAAGTCAACCCTTGCATTCAAAACATTGTGGTAAACTATCAAGTAAAAGTTTTTTCTAGGATTTTAATCATTGGCATTTATAATAGAAATGAAAACAATATTAAAATTATTTTTGTACTAATACCCAAGTGTCATCTTGCTATGAAAGAGGAATTCAGTATAATATTCGAAATTTAATTTGACCGGGGGAGGCGGGGGCGTTGACAAAAAGTTTGCCCAAAGGGATGCTGTTTGAGGAACGATTTGGTAACGCTGGTTTAGTCTGACACAAAAAACAGTATCTACAAAATGTTGTATTTTAAAAAAGTCCAAGGGAGGTAATTTTTGAAATGTATTTAAGTAGTTGTTTCTCTTGTTTTCAAATTGATTGTCTTGTCTCATGAAAATATATGAAAATAAAACCAATTGAAAGGTTTTACATTCTGATTGACAATAGCATCTGATTGTTGAAATCGAAATTTATGAAACTATTTATTTTAAAAAAAAGTTACACTACCTGCACAAAATCTCAAACTCAACAAATAAATTTTTTGTCAGCATTATTTAGTTATTTGACAATCC
Organism: Acanthosepion esculentum; assembly: GCA_964036315.1. NCBI lineage: Eukaryota > Metazoa > Mollusca > Cephalopoda > Sepiida > Sepiidae > Acanthosepion > Acanthosepion esculentum. Next base: position 27,921,707 of record OZ038514.1, read on the forward strand.
TGAATGTTTAAATTTTATTTTGTATTTTTTATGCCAATTGACTGATAATATGGTTCAGCACAACTTAACTCCATTCATAAAATATAGGGTTTAAAAAAATAATTTTTATAGATTAAAAGACACAACGTTTGCCAGAAATATCTCTTATATGCTATTGTGTGTGTTTCTCTCTCATATATATATATATGTATGTATAATTTTTTTTTCTCCAATGTTTTTCAATATTACTTTATATTTTTTTCAATACTACTTAAAATTGTTTAGATTGTTTTATATTTAAATTTTAAATTATAAATTTAAGATTTTAAATTTAATTATTAATTTTTTACTCCTTAGTTGTTATTAATAATAATATTTTTGTTTATCTTATACTCACATAATATATTTTTTATTCTATTTTAATTTGTTCATTCATTTTTGGATTTTTTAAATTAATGTCAAACGTTAACTGCAAAATATATCATATATATATATATAAATATTTTTTAAAATTAACTACAATATGCCTACATATGTTAATTTATTCTTCCTTTTCTTCTTTCTCCACTAATTTCCTCCCACCCCTGCTTCCACATTTGCTTTCTTATATCTTTTCTTCTCTTTGTCTCATTTCCTGTTAAATAGGTCAATGTTTGGTCCTTACTCCCCTCCCTTACGCTTAAGTATTTTAAGAAAAATAGATTTAAAATTATTCCTATCTCTCCCTTCCTTCTCTAATTTTGACCATATCTGTTCTCCCCCCCTCTCTCTATCACCTTACATCAACTTAAAACTACCCCTCAAAAGTGTATAAAAATAATATGTAAATTTAAAGCCATTTTTTATGCTTGGAAATGTGATCTGAGGAGCCATGAAAAAAACCCACCTTCCTGGGGATATAAAATATAATCAATGGACCCTTAGGGTTGTCTGTTTTCTAATTAAATTTATTTATTTATATATATATATTACATACACAGGAATTTAAAATTACTTCATGGTGATGATCATTTCACCTTACTAAATTAGCAAGGATTTTCAAACCTTTCTAGGTAAAAGATTAAAAAAAAAAATTTTTTTTTTTTGTTTTTAATCATGTTATCTTTTACTTAGAAAGATTTGAAAATCCTTGCTAATTTAGTAAGGTGAAAAGATCATCACCATGGAGTAGTTTTAAATTCCTGTGTATGTAATTTATATATGTTCTATTTTAATAAATATATCAAACTCTCTTTGTGGATCAGTTTTAATATTTTATATTATTAGGATTCACTTGGATTATATACCTACAGATGTTTACCTGTGTGTGTAATTAATGGATTTTACTTTGAATCTGGCATAATTTCTTTAAATGTTGTGTGGATACAGGTGTTTGAATAGATGCTCTGTATTTATTTTATTTATTTTTTTTTGATAGTGTGAATTATGCCTACTTGCTTATGCCTTTGTGAGAAAATGTGCTCTCTGGCACACTTTAGGCCACATGGTGGTTTCCCCTTCAAAAGGGACACAGGTTTGAACACCTGTGTCTCCTTTAAAGGGGACATCACCATGCGGCCTAAAGTACACCAGATCAAACGGTGGTTTCCACTATAAATGTGCTCTTTGACAGTGGTTCAAACTCTGGAGAGAATATTTTCTTTATGAATGCACAAACTGGTACTCCAGCAAAACAGCTTCAAGAAGTTCACCTCAAAGCACTCGTCAGGGACCAGATTGGAGTGGCTAACCAAATAAATCATTTGAATATTATAGCTATAGTTACCTATTAAGTGCTTTTTTGCAGTTCTCCTAAACTATGATATTCAGTGAATCAAAAGTGTTTGACCAACACAAGTTTTGTGTCAAAGCGATTATCAGGGCTAGATATTCAATAAATCTATCGAAATTATCAGATTTCATATTTATACTTATCAGAACAAACACATAACTTTCAAATTTGAAATTCTCTCCACGTTAGAGCTTCCTTAAAAATGTGACATTTAAATTTAGAGCCAATTAATGTCTTTTTCTTATATTTTTAAAATTTTTTCCCCTTCTATATCAGTATATATGCATACTCATCTAAATTACCTAAAGCAATTGCAAAATTCCTAACTTCATTCTTCAGCACTCAGCCCAAGACACATTAAATATTCCGATGACTTAATCCAGAGGATATAAAGCATAAATATGGGAAACAAGGTTATGGCTTGCTTAGATATCAAATCATTATACACAAATATACCCTTTTACAAAATGCCTGAACATATTAGGAAACCAGCTCAAAAAATCCAAAGAAAAGCTTCCACTACATGTCCATAAACTTGTATTACTATGCAAACTAGTTACTAATCATTTTATTTTTTTTTAATAAAAAAATTATATAAGCAAAAATTTGGCTTACCTATGGTTTTGTTCTTGGTGTTTTTCTGAGAATTTTTAGAGTTTGGCCCAGAATACCTAGGTGCAGAAGAAAATACATTAAAAAAACATTTACACTTCTTCACTACCCACATCATTTCATCCTCAACACTAGAAAATTAGCATAAACATTCATAAAACTCCCAAACTAGAAACCAATGATAATGCTTGTAACATTAACAGCACAAAATTCATAATCGTAACACTCCTACTAAACTTGAAAATAGTTATCTGTAATACTAGGGTGTTTACCTCTACCTTCAAGATAATTGGAGATATTATTAGGAGGAAAAATAAATCCAACATCACTACAGATGCTAGGAAATAGTTCTTGCAATGTAAAAACACTTATATTGGCAAAACATTTCAAAACCTAAAACCCCATATCTACAATATATATATATATATATATATATATATATAAAAGTGGACATGGAAGTCAGCACTTAGAGGCGACTGTCGCCTCTAAGTGCTGACTTCCATGTCCCCTTTTATATTTACACACGCTCTATCTCTGATATTGAGCACTTTATCCCATAAATATAGCACACTTTAAGACTATATTTCTGTATATATATATATATATATATATATATATAAAAGACATTTTTATGTTTATACATTCTTTTTATAGATACAAATATTTAAGTAAATGTTCTGTTTTTATTTTTATAATAAAAATTATAATAACATTTACCGGCCTGAATGTCCGAGAAATTTTCATAGAAAATATTCATCCTCTGACAGGAATTGAACCCGTATCCTATATGGAAACGTCATTTAGCCTGACGTGCTCTTAACCGATGGAGCCACAAAGGATTGTTCGATTAGCAAGGTCTAATTTACTGCCTTTAAACTTCAATCTTCCATGAATCTCTTACGTACATTCATATCTGCTCAAAGCGTATCCAAATGTAAACAAATGTCACACATTATGGAAAATTGAAGTTTAAAGGCAGTAAATTCGACCTTGCTAATCAAACGATCGTCCGTGGCTCAATTGGTTAAGAGCACGTCAGGATTTACTTTGAATTTTGACATTTTTTTGTATAGAAATATGAAAATGACGTGATAATACTTTAGATTTTCTTATTTTTCTTTACATTTTGCTGCTTCTAAGGTAGAAATATGAAACTGCAGAATTTATTTTTAGATTTTGACATATTTGTATAGAAATATGAAAATCACCTGATAGTACTTTAGATTTTCACAATTTTTCAATAAAAATAAAATCTCCTTAATTTTCTTTACATTTTGATACTTTTTTTAGGTAGAAATATGAAAATCATTAGGTAGTACTTCAGATTTTGATTTTTTTCAATAAAAATCCACTTAACTTTCTTTACATTTTGCTTCTTTATAGGTAGACATGATAGTACTTTTGATTCTTTTACAATAAAAACAAGAAAATCTCCTTGCTTGACTAAGCATTTTTCTTCTTTTTAGTTTAGAAATATGAAACTGCAGAATTTATTTTACATTTTAACACTTTTTGTATAGAATTGTGAAAATCACCTGATAGTACTTTAAATTTTGTTTCTTTTTTAATAAAAAATATGAAAATCCACTTAATGTTTTTTACATTTTGCTTTTAAAGTAGAAATATGAAACTGCAGAATTTATTTTAGATTTTGTCACTTTTTGTGCAGAAATAATAAAATCATCTGATAGTAATTAAATTTTGATTATTTTCAATAAAAATATGAAAATCTCCTTAATTTTCTTTACATTTTGCTTCTTTTTAGTTAGAAAGATGAAACTGCAGAATTTTAGATTTTGACAACTTTTGTATAGAAATATGAAAATCACGTTGTATATTAGATTTTGATTCTTTTTCACTAGAAGTATGAAAATCAGCTGAATTAGCTTTAGAATTTGATTCTTTTTATATAGAAATATGATGAATTTATTTAAATTTTTATAGTTATATGAAAATTAGCCAATCTTACATTAGGTTTTCATTCTTTATATACAAAAATATGACAGTAAACAGATTTTTCTTTAGATTTTCATTCTTTTTTAATAGAAATCAGCTGAATTTACTTCTGATTTAGTTTCTTTTTATATAGCTATATGAAAATCACATGAATTTGCTTTAAATTCATATGATTTTTATATTTTCTATAAAATGAATCAAAATCTAAAGTAATTTCAGCTGATTTTCATATTTCTATGTAAAAATCTAATTAAGATGATATATTTCTATTGGAAATTAATCAAAATCTCAAATTCTACTGATTTTCATATTTTTATTGAAAAAGAATCAATATCTAAATAATTTTTTTTTTGTACAAAAATATAACATCTAACATATACTCAATAGATTTTCATATTTCTATATAAAAAGAATAAGAATCTCAAGGAGATTCAGCAGTTTTTAAAATGTCTCCTGAAAAAAATCTACAGTAAATTCAGCTGCTTTTCATTTTTTTTAAAAAATAGAATCAAAATCTAATGTAAATTCCTGTTTTTCATATTTACAGTGAAGATCAAAAATCTAAAGCAAATTCAGCTTTTTCATTCATTGTTTCATGTTCATTGAAAAAGAAGAAAAATCTAAAGTAAATTCAGATGATTTTCCTGTTTTGCATCTAAAAATAATGAAAATCAGATCTAAGTCCAGGTGATTTTCATTTTCTTTTGAAAAAGAATGAAATCGAATGTCAATGTTTTTAATATTTTTATATAAAAAGAATGAAAATCCTAAAGCAATTCTGTAGATTATTATTTACAGAAAAAGAAAACAAATCTCAAGGAAATTTGGCAGTTTTAAATATTTTTCTTGAAAAAGAATCAAAATCTAAAGTAAATGCAGCTGATTTTCATATTTTTGCAAAAACTGATTCAAAATCTAAAGCAAATTCAGCTGATTTTCATATTTCTATGTAAAAAGAAGCAAAATCTAAAATAAATTCAGCTGATTTTCATGTTTTTATTGAAAAAGAATCAATATTTAAATAAAATTAAGATTCTTTTATATTTTTGTATAAAATAACAATATCTAATGTTTACTTAGCTGATTTTCATATTTCTATATAAAAAGAATAAAAATCTCAAGGAAATTCAGCAGTTTTTAAAATGTTTCTTGGAAAAGAAAATAATCTACAGTTGAATTTCATATTTCTATACAGAAAGATTCTAAATGTAAAGTGAATTCAGCTGATTTTCATATTTTTACTGATAAAGCATCAAAACCTAAATACTATTCAGCTGTTTTTTACATTTTTATTGAAAATGAATCAAAATTTAAAGTAAATTCAGTTCTCTAAAAAGAACATGAAAATCTAAATAACTTCAGCTGATTTTCATATTTCTATATAAAAACAACGAACATCTACAGTAAATTCAATTGATTTTCACATTTCTCTATGTTGTGAAGTAAAATTCAGTGAACTTTCATATTCTTATTGAAAAAGAATCAAAATCTAATGTTAATATTAGATTTTCATATTTGTATTGACAAAACAAAAATCTAAAGCAATTTTAGCTGCATTTCTTATTTTTATATTGCAAAAAATAAAAATCTTGAGGAAATTTAGCTTATTTTCATATTTTAATTGAAGTGGAATCAAAGTCTAAAGTAAATTCAGCTGATTTTCATATTTCTTTGAAAAAGTAACAAATTTTCATAAATTTATATAAAAAGAATCAAATTCTAAATTAAATTCTGTTGATGTTCATATTTTCATTGAAAAAGAATCTAAATAAATTCAGATGATTTGCATATTTATCTATAAAAAGTATCAAAATCTAAAGTAAGTTCAACTGATTTTCATATTTCTACATAAAAAGAATGAAAATTTAAAGTAAATTCATATTTCCACATTTCTCTATAAAAAATTATAATTTTTTTATTGAAATAGAATAAAATCTAAAGTAAATTCATCTGATTTTCATATGTTTATAGAAAAAGAATCATTTCTTGTACATATATATATATATATATATATATATTTATTTATATATTATATTTATTAAATCTATATATTATATTTATTAAATCTATTCTTAAAGAATCTTATGTATGTTTATCTACCACAACCAGTTTTTATGTAAAAACCTCCCCAAGCCAACAGGCATACAACCACCAAACATATATGTCTGCTACACACACGTGTGTACGCACACACACATCCTACATAGACAAACTAGAATTATGATACATTTACAATAAGGCTTTACAATATTTTCAGTAAGGCTAGGAATACAATTTTTGGGGAACTTTGAATGGACACTTCATATCTCCTTGAGTTCAGAAAGCAATCAATTCTCTGAACACTGCTTAACAAATCATATACATGTAAAGCCTGCTTAACCAATTAAAATCAAACTAGACACAAGTAAAAATACTAGAAATTTTTTTCCTGTATCTCATTCTCTGATGAAGCTTTGATAAAAGTGAAATATTTTTGATTGATAAACTTTTCTTATTTGTTCTTTATCCTATCATTCTATCGATTCCAATCCATATTTGATCTGTATTTGATACCAATTCATATTCATCTATATATTTGTAGCTTTTAATAAAGTTTGTCTTTTGCTATCTTTTCACATCCCTGTTCTGCCAACACAAGCCCCCATTAGGAAAGGTTATTCACTACTTTCCACTGTCCCTGTTGCCATCAATATTTCCTATGAGTATCAAATTTTCCAAGCCTTCTTTTCTTATTATGCAATCTAGAAATTGGAACTGTCTCTTTCTGATTTTACGTATGTGCAAATTTTTTCTCTAAAACTTCGTCGTTGCTTATATGTTCAGTCCATGGTATTCTCAGCATCCTTCTGTAGAATCACATTTCTGTTGCTTCAATTCTCTGTGAGGAGATTGTCCAGTATTCACTGCCATACAGGTAGGCCGATATTGCATAACAGTCCAGTAATCTTTTCTTTGTTTCTTACGAAATTATCTTGTTTCTTAATATTTTGCTTAGCATCCGGAAGGCATTTTTCGCTATTCCAATGAATCTTCAGATTTCGGTGTCGTATTTTCTGTACTCTGTTAAAACAATTCCCAGATATTTAAATGTTTATACATGCTTGATTTTGGCGCCTCCAATTCGTAGTTCGTATAATTGGGCTGCTCCTTCTGCTGGCAACCATACATTTTGTCTTTTTACAAAGCGATCCGAAAATTGGAATATTATAAGAAAAAATTTAAATCGACTGATCTTGTTGATTGAAGAAAATTTAACAGTTTATCTTTTCTATTTTTCATCTATATGTTATTACAAAGAACTTAATGAAACATTTATAAACGATATTCCTGATGTCAAAAAACTCCATTATTACTCATATTGTTGTTTACAAATTCCCATGTACTTTACGATAATGTCTCTTCCATTGAATAAATATACAATTCGAATATTCGTATGCCACCACCATTTTCTCTCGATTAATCTGTGATTTATTTGGTCAAAATGTAATCAACACTCAGATCAATGAATCAATATATGAAACTGTATGAAACTGTATAGTTATTGGTCATGCAGCCTGATCTACCCTTAGTAACACGCTTGTTAATAGCATGTATTACTTAACGCTAAGACACGAACGTGCCTCATGATACCATAACAAAGTAATATCTCATTAGTAAGTAGGTGGGATGTTACTAATTGCTTTTTATTTGTTTTGTCTAGTGTTAGTTTTACTTTTAATGATTTAAAAATCAGAATTCATTCTTACATACAATAGATACAATTCTTAAATTCACAATAAAACATTGCTTAGATATAGACGTCATTTTTTGGACGGTTCAGGTAAACTAGTTTCTAATAATAATGGAGTCTGCGGTTCATAACTTCAGTTCCGCTAAAGCAAATAGATCTCGAAAATTATCAAGTTACTGTTAATCCTATCCTCATTTAAACTTCAAGTAACATATTCACTACGGCATCGTCTGCTGTTTGGACAACACAGTAAAATTAATTCACAAATACTAAATTAAGTGGACATCGATTCTTTTCACCATTTTCTGAAGAATGATTGACCATGGAATATTTCTACAATATATATAAATTAATAAAAATAAAAAATAAAATAGAAGTAATTTTGGTCTTTTCTCGAAATTTGTAGGATGAAGTTTTTGTCTCCAATTCAAACTTTTTCGACATATTCGAGTTAAGTAGAAAATTCAGTTTCCTTGTATAAAAGTTTACCAAAACCTCCGTTCTTTTCTTTCCCCGATATTTTTGAAAATTATTTCGTATGTGTCTGTAAAGCATGATGAGTGTAAGTGCCTTATTGCGTATTTATTTTTATTTGCTGAATATTTTACAACAAATAGAACCAGCAGGGCGAGTGCAGGCATTCAGGTGGGTGTGGCGATTAGCCTGGGAACGAAGTGGGAACAACAATATTTGGAAGATCTACTTACAAGATCTGCGTTTTCATTTTCAACCTGGGATAATATAGGTCACTGAGACCCTAAACTGTGTCAACCTGGAATGATACATGTGTATTATTTGTAGAGTTGTGAAATGTTGGATGCATTAATTTCAACTCTTCTTTCTTTCTGCATTGTTTCTTCCCAGAAACCTGTGACTATTCAAAGAAGACTGTTCATCGTGTTGGTCAAAAAATCATCAACCGCAAATATGACGTCATCAACACTGTGATACTGGTTCCCAGCCAAGTGTTATTTCATGTTGAAGAACTGATGCTAATCAGGGGAATAGGGAGGATGATCAACCAGTTCAAAGCCACAGTCATGTATAGCAACCATTGAAACCAAGGACTTGTGTGCTGGAGCATTGTCCTGATGAAACAAGACGCCTTTCATCAGTTTTCCTGGGCGTTTGGTCTTGATATCCTTTCGTAACTGCTTCAGCAAGTTGGTATAGGTTGTGTGGCCGATTTGAAGATAGACAATAAACACAATGCCTTTTGCGTGCCTAAAAAAACAGAGGCCATCATCTTCAATGAAGATGAAACGACCATGGTTTTCTTTGGAGCAAATGAAGAGGGGTAATTCCACTGCGCAGATTGTCTCTTCGTCTCTGGCTCAAGGTAATGAAGCCAACACTTATCCTGGGTTAGGAAACGTTCAATGTCAGCTTTCCCCGTAAGGTGATCAGCCTGGTGCGCTTTTGATCAGGTGTCAGAAGAGCAGAACGTCAAGTTCATTGTGCAGAATGTTCTCAACTCTTACGAGATATGCTAAGAGCATTGGCTATTTGATTTATGGTCAATCGCCTGCCATCCATCGTCATGTGGTGAATACGATCTATGTTTTTAACTTGGGACATCTTCAAAACTCTCCCTTCCCCTCCTAGATTCAGCTTCCCACTTTTGCACTTTCGATAAAGCTGGAACGCCACCCGCTAATGTAGCAACCATATCAGTATGAATATCCTTATGGGCTAAATCCTTTTTTCTGCAGGTACTTGATAACACTATGATTCCAAGTTTTGTTCATTTTCAAGATAACTCTAAACTGGATAGTTTTTAAGTCTTCTTTGAACAATCAGATATCATTTTACTTAAAAAGAAACAATACAGAAACACTTGGTCGTTTTTCTTACTGTTCTAGAGACGTTCTTCATCTTCTAGTTGCGAGTGCGGTATTAATTGATTTGCCTTTTTACGGCTTATCAACCTTTTCAACTTTTTGACAAATATTAGGTTGGTGCAAAAATAATGTCGTTTTTTGACGTTCAACTTCATGTGAGAAAACGACATTATTTTTGCACCAACCTAATACATATAGCAAATCAGTTGCAGTTCATGACACAAATTAAATTGAACAATTTTATACAAAACAACAAAGATAATTTTAATCAATTGTACCTGGGACTTTTCGGTGTCAAGGGAAATAAGTTCTTTTTACAATAATTAGAAGCCAAGTTTAATAGGCATTTATTAAGTCAGATCTGTTTACATTTCTTTCTTGCGATTTGAAAATTAAAGGCGAATTATTGTATCTGGGAATTGTCCTATGGTACAATTGATTAAATTATTTGAAAACTCCATAGAAAACCTTTTATTCTTTATTTTGTGTTTATTTTTTATTTTTCACAAATTCATGACAACTACTATACAAAGACACCAGACAGCTGACACTATAGAGTTTCTCTCGATGATAACTTCGAGAATTCGGAGATTTTTTTAAAATTAGAGGCAACGTTGGTATTCAGAAATTCGTTTCGAATAACATCCTCATCCTCGCCGTCTCTTTGAGTTGTTCGACTTGTTCATTAATAATTAGAAAACACTTTAGTAAGGAAACTTCGTCGAAACCGAAGCTCTTTTTTTTTTTTTTTTTTTTTTTTTTTGATAAGCAAAGGGGAAACTATGTTAATATCATCACAATCGATATATAAAAAAAGGATTAAATATTATAACAAATTATTCTAATTCATTTTACTTTTTTGTCCGGTTAACCTGACATAAAATCTCTCTTTATTCGTCTGTACCCAAAATGAAAACAGAAAAAAAATCTTTCTAAGATTATATTGTTTCTTCCTGTTGCATGTAAAACAATGTCTAAATGTGAGAATGAGTCTCAGTTACTTGAGATTAATATCGAGTTCGATCGGATTGCAATCTTATAATCACACCATTTTATATATATATATATATATATATATATAATCACTATCCATGTATTTATCTATAGTTTAATAATTTATAGATAGAATATCCTCTCCATTCTAGCAATGATCTTAGCGAGACAATCAGTCAAATGATAATTGCAAGAAAATGGTTAAATAAAATCGTATAATCTGTTCATTAAAATATTGGCGGACAAAAAAGAAAAAAAAAGGAAAAGAGGCATAGCAAAAGAAGTTATGTTTTACACAAATATCTGCTTTCTTTCAGAAAGTTGAAGAACATTAAAGTTCTATTGATATGTAATTGATCCATTTCCGAGAAAATATTTATCACTGTGTTGATATTTTTTCTGTTGATTATTCCCATGATTTCTTCATCCAAATGACGTCTTCACATAACTTCATGTGTCGGGACAATGCAACGAGGATGAGAGAAAATAATAACAAAAAATGGGAAACAACTCCAGGTAACATGACCGTATTTCGACACGCAACTGTTATCAATAAATACATGAAAAATGTTTTCTTTCGTGAGGTTAGTCTGAGATAAGCAAAATTTGAGGATGAGTCAGAGATTACGCCGAAAAGTTTTACTTTGTGTGTGTGTGTGTGTGTGTATATTTTTATATATATATAGAGAGAGTAAAACATGAAATTGCTTGAGAGGCAAACTAGAACATTTTTTGGGTGTTGCAAGAAACGCAAGACAAAACATTTTTGCGAATAAAAAGAACAAATAATATAATGTTTGTTAATCAGCGTAATCAAAATTAAAAAATAAATTATCACGTGATTACACACCTACACACACAAACGTACACCTACGTCCACAAGCACACGTGAGCTCACGAATACATTTTCATTTGGTTGCATTTAATAGTTTATCACAGATTTAAACTGGATGTACGTAAAAAAAAAAAATTAAAAGTCGGCCAAAAATATTTTAGTTAATTAGTCTCGCAACAGTAGGATGTAAAATGTAATTCTTATGTAAAACATAATTCTTATGTATGTATCTACACAGTTGTATGTATTGAGCTCCACAATGTGGTGTAATGGTTAGTAAATTTGTCTCGCTAAATCCATTGCGCACGACTGAGTAGTGAGTTCGGTCTTTTCAGCCTTGTGCCACATCTAAGTGTGTTTTAACGATTTCTATAGACATCATAAATTTGAACATATGACACAGGCTGAAAATGGTTATATATTTTGAATCATTTCCGGTTTTATCCAGTTCTTCTGATACACTTTATGTATTATTTATTGATAATGATCTTTTAATATTAATTGTAACCACTGAAAGAACAGCAAAAGAAAAAAAAGCTAGACTCATGCTTCAATGTTACGATTAACTCGTCATTGTCGTTTCAACAATGATGTGCTTTGAGTTGTTAAAGAGATTAAACCAAGTCAAACTCAAATCTATCCGTTTTCAATTCCTACTTTCTTGGGGAAAATATTTCCTGACCAACGGAGCTAGAATTAATTTTCCAACTAATTATTTCGCTCTACTGAAACAAAATTCTAACGGTTAAAGATGAAGTTAGAATTTAATTACTTAATGTAATTATAATAAAAGATCCGCATTCCATTTTTAATGTTTTTTTTTAGTCTTTCAACTACTTTAATTCATTGGAAAAGTCATTGATATTTTTGTTTTAAACGAAAACTATTGTCGGAGTATTTGCGAAGATGTTGCAATTAAAGAATTTTGGCCTATTTGAATCGAGATCAGAAATAAAAGGATAGCAGAAAAAGAGGGAAAGAAAGTAAAGACAACGAAAGAGAATATTTTATTAGAATTTTCGAGGATTTGATTGTAAACAGCAGAAGAATGAAGACGAATGTTTTCTACTTAACGCTTTATCTTGAAAATAAGAAAAACAAAAATGAATAAGTTTTCCATCGATTACTGTTAAAATAATTCTGATTTTTTTCGATATTGTTCGAACATAACTAGCTAAAAACAAGTGAGAAATTAGAAACCATATTGTTTCGTGGTTGGGCTTGATTTTGATACGATATTCTGGAAATAGCTTATCTGGTAAAGCGTCATTACGATAAAATAGGTTTCGATGGCTATGTAATATTTTAGTAGTACTTGCTTTGATCTGACTATTATTGATTTCTGTTGTATATACCAATGATTCATGTACCATTTTGCTTCATTTCTAACGATAGATTGGTAAATCACTGTCTTGACTTGATCCAGTGAACACTGAAATTATTCTAACCCTTTGCGGCCTGAAATAGTATGTATTTTATAAAAACACGAGTGAATTAAAGGTAAAGTAGATAACCCGATTTTTTCAAAAAGAAAAGGTAAACTATTTTGAGTGATAACAACGAAACAACTTTTTCAGACATATTGTTCGTTGTTTATAATATTGAATTTCGACCTCATGAAATGCAGTTTGTTTAATTTATTAATCTTTCAAGGAAAGTTGTCTTTTCTCCATGACCATAACTATCCAATTAAAAACATCAAGGAAAATGCAAAAAGAAAGCTATTTTCTTTTATTAGGAATGTTTGAAAGTTAAAAACTGTACACAGCTACATGCATGTCCTATTAGAACCAAGGCTCTTAATGTGACAATTCACAAGCTGATCTCGCTGGCCAATAGATTAAAATGGGATTTATGCTTATTTTTGGAAAGAAATGGAATGATAGATGATAAATAGGTAAAAGCGAGTGAGATTATAAATGAGAGAACACATTCACATATGAGGAACCATTGATAAGTTTTCAACACAATTCACTTCCCAAAATCAGACCAGTTGATTAAAAATCAGATTTTTTAATCCCTTCTTGCACAGGCCGAGGACATTTTAACATTACACGTTTTATATATATATATATATATATATATATACTACAAGAGTATTTATGAAAAATTTAAGAAAATTTAAATTTGAAAATCTAACGATATTTTTTACTTCTGCGTATAAATATTTGCTGCAAAATAAAATCCTTACATTTGCCTTGATAAAGTTCATCAGAAGACGAAATGAAATCTCTAAAAATAGTTTTTCTTTTGTTTTTATTCATATTGCCTTATATGCGTGTGTGTATATATGTACAGTAAAACCTAAAGAATATCTGATTTAAGTAACTACTAGTGAGCGATAACGAACTGTTTTTTTTTAATTTTTACTAAACTAATTGCTAGAACAAATCATTAACCAAGTGCGTGTGAAGTTGCTATGTACATGTCAGAACTTACTTCTGTAAATCACCCTATCATTTGAGGGATATATCAGATTTAAGTAACTGTCGGATTAGCCCTTTAAATCAAGAGAGTACTCTATATGTAGTATATATATGAGAAGGCACTGAAATTTCTCTGGTCAAAGAAGGACACCCCATCCACTAAAAATGCTATTTGGGGAGGTGGTTTGGACCAAGAATATTTCAGCACTCTTCATAAGAAACCAACAAAAAAGAAAAAAAATTCTATCAAGAAAAAGAAAGAAAGAAAGAAAAGGCGAAATACAAGTTGTGATATAGTAACGGGCAGGAAATATGAAATACGATTTCTAGAGGTGTATGGAGTAATGCGCAGACGATTGAAAATGTGATATCAATGAAACAGTTGAGGAGAGAAGAAAGAAAGGAAATATTGAGGAAGAGAGTTGTATTGTTTCTAGTTTTATAAAATATATATTTTTAAGAATATAAGGCATGAATAGTAAAGGAAAAATATTTACAATGAAAATTTGGAAAATATTCCGAATTACGTTCACACTCGCATACATCTCTATGTAAATTTTAACCTTTGTCTCTTTTTCTCCCTCATACTCGCACACGCACGCACACACTCACACACCGTGTATATGCAGGAGTGTGTTAGACTTTTATGTACACGTTTAAATACACACAGAGTTTCACTCAGTGCACGCATGCTCAGATATCTGGGTCTTCAGTCCAGTTCAATGGCGTATTGGGCACTTTTCCATGTTTTAATGACAACTAGCCTCATCAATCATTTCCCTCAAGATTTATATATTTTCTCAGTAACTAAAATTACCTTATTTTTAAAAGTCTTCATTTATCAAATCAATACTATTTTACACTTGCTTATTTTGGTTGAATAAGTGTATTTGTAACCAAATGAAAGGCCTCCTTTCTGAATATTTAAAACTAAAAGATATACGTGTATTGATAGCTAAATGACTGCCTAATTTAGTCATAAATGTTAATTTTATGTGTATTAAAAAGCTAAGGCATAGACTATATGCCTAAGCAGTAAGGGTAGAATGTATTTTTTGCAAATTATTCTCGTTCAAATTTTCTAAAAGGATACATTTGCTAAGGAACCTACATGGAATAGCTTACTATGGGAGCACAAGAAGCAATTTAGATTTACATAGAAAAACATGGAAACGCCTGAAACCAAGGAAGACTAAAAGATTTGCCCAGATTTCGTTTTACAGCGAATTATTGCTTTGAATACACTTTTATTGTATTAGTTTCACATAAAAAAATACTTTCATTTTTCACTAGTCAACTACTTCGCTCGAAATATTCCAAGAGGTAAAGAGGGAAAACGTTATTTTTGTTATCTATATATGCGTGTGTGTGCGTGTATGTATATGCGTGTTACCAAATTTTGACGTGAGAGGATTTAATTGGTTTCATTTTATATTTAATTTTTAGTCATGTTTTCTATAAGATTTTAAATGACATCGATTTAAATGATTCCTGAAAGATCAGGAATCATTTAAATCGATGTCACTTAATAAAATCCTTTGGAAATCTATTCGATTTGTGAGCCGTAATTAGGCATATATATATATATATATATATACACACACACACACACACACACACACACACACACACAAACAAACAATTCTTTGTTAATTATTATTATTCTTTGTTGAATTATATTTTTTAGTAAGTTTTTCTTGCTGGTCGATTAATTTTAGTTTCCGTATTTTGCCCACAGTTTATATGCGTTCTTGTTAACATTTCAAGCTTTTGATTGGCTTCAGTTGTTACTAAGAAAGAAATTAAATGAAATTCGAAGCCCGTTCTTGGTATGATGCTGGATTTTGAGTTTAATGTTTGGGTTGTCACGTGAATACGATGTTATTTTTAGAGCTTTTAAACTCTAGTGTCACACGATTATGACGTAGAGTTATGTCCTAAGGATAAATTTTAGAATGCATATTTCAGAATTACAGGTGATTTTGTAAATTGTTTTGACTTAGTTTTAGATAATATTTCGAGTTCAATCTTGCCTATTATAAAGTCATAAGTGATTATGTTGAATTTTTTTTACTATTTTGAATAAATATGGATAGCTTCTAAAATTTGTAATTTTTGTTAACAATCTTTGTTTCTGAGTTATGTGTCATTTAGTTGAAATTATGACATGTGAGTCTATGAGAAAGAGTTGCATTTTTATATCTTAAATGAGATGGTATTTTTTATTTTTGTTATTAAAATGTGGTAAAACACACTTTAAAACTAAATAAAAACAAAAACAAAAAAGAACATGCTCAAACATTACAAGAAAATCATTCTATAGATGCAAGTTAGCAGATGAACTTTGAATTTTAACAAATTTATTTCTTGGTAATGATTGAATCCAGATGCAAGATCAAAACCTTTGAGAAGACTACACATTAATTCTGGAAGGTTCTTTTATACCTTCAGCACCAAGATACGGAAACTCATCTGCAACAAGAAAAATTATTAAAATTTAACGTAATGTGTCATTTTTAACAAAACATGTTTGCATCAAACTTTGCTACCGACATGAACCCAACACACAGATATATTTTTAAGCTTCTGTATATGCGTAAATGTATGCAATAGTGTAGATACGTTAAAAATATTTAGGGCGTAGGTATGTTTGCGCACGAATATGGACAGGTGAATATATTCAGACACAAATCTCATAAATGGACAAAATTCGATTTAAAAAGTTTTAAATAATAAACATACTATACATGTTTGCAGCAATAAAATGAACACACACACACGTATGTATGTGTGTGTGTGTTATATAGTGTCATTACTTAGTGAATGCATTAACCAATAATAATTTTTATGCACTTTTTTACCAAAGTATACACGTTATACATCCTTGTAACTCATTTTAAAGCCACCACTTAAAATTAACTTTTATCGATATGATAACATTTTTCTATTAGAACTTAGGTGGTGGCTGTACGCAAAAAACGTATTTTTAATCAGAAAGTTGGGCTAAAATCATGCAACTGCGTCAATTTATTTGTTTTTGCAGAATATTCTGAAGTTGGTTGTTCGGAAAATATTGCTTACGATGCCATAAAAATGTAGAAACAAGTGGTAATTATTTTGTTAGACAATGGAAAAACAATCATAGAAATAAATATTTATAGGAAAATGACTATCGTAGGTCTAATAAATGGTAATAACCATAAATAGCAGGTGTGGCCGTCCTCAAAATTCCATAGCACATGTGGCATGTTGCATGCCACATGTTTCCTCAATGAATGGGCAAATATTCGTCCAAAGAACATGAATTTTCTCTTTCTCTATAGGCCATTTTCATTCAGGACGTGGCTGATCATATCTCTCCGCGGTTTCTTTTTTTATGAAATATAAGGATTAAAGTTTGGAAAAGTGATCTAAAGTGATATGGAGTAACCAATCGATATTTAATATCTTTGGATCCGAGAGACATTATTAGAAGTAGTGTAGTTACGATCCACACTCATGACGTGAGATGGAGATTAATGATGCAAGTCTTAGAAATATTGAAATAGATCATGTCACCATAGTTGGTTTTATAGGATGATAACGACTAGAATCATATCATGAGACTAGTTTGGGCTAAAAACAACAACATCGAAGTCTGTAGTGCCGACCCAATCAATATATAATGGCAAAAAAGTCGGAATTAACATTCGACACAATTTGCCCACAAACGCGATTGATCGTAGACAGTTGAGAAAATTCTCATTGGAAGCCGCAAGAAATTTAACTGATAGATATAATCATGTATTAATATTTGGGTAATGTTTCAGTAATTCATTTTATTTAAATAAGAAAAATAATTTTAGTAAAGTTTAGGTCAATATACTTGTGTCACCCAAGTAGTAGTAGTAGTAGTGTGTGTGTGCTGCTATTTGAAATTATTTTATAAAGTAGTGGTGAGCAATATTTATGCGATAACATAGATATCAGTCCCTCATCATAAACAGAGAAAGTGATGGATGGAGTGATAGACAGAAAAAGGTTAGTGAATCAATTCTCTTAAAATATTTACAACTCAAAAATCTTTTTTTTACATCTCAGAATATTTTGAGCGAAAAAATATAAAATAAAAACTATATTACTTTGTACAGTAGATAAATACAATGAAAGAGTTTAAATAAAAGTTTTTACAACTTCTGTAATGATATGTATATAGGATATTACAAGTTTTATTAATAGGTCATTATTTTATCTTGACAAATGATCAGTGGCGTAGCTAGTGTTTTTGCCGCCCGGGGCGGCCCTCAAGTTTGCCGCCACTCCCCAGAAGAAATACAATATTACAATGCATATTAACCCCTTAAAGTTTATATATATATATATATATATATATATATATATATATATATATATAGTCAACGACCTAATTATTCGTACCCCCATCAATTTTTAATATTTTTTTTATCCATTTCTCAGAATCTAATGCCCATATGATGTCAGTTTTTTTTCCATGTTTCTGTTAACTCCACGCTGATAAATTATGAAATAAAAGTACAATTGTGTTTATTTATTTATTTTGTTTTTAAATAAACCTGGGGATATGTAAAAAACAAAACAAAAAAAGACAAAACAAAAAAAAAAATCAAGGCGTTACTTCTTTTTTTTCTAAATCGGAAAACTTAAAAAACTTTTTACGATATCAAAATCAATGAACTGACGCCAAAATCTGGACTTCTCACATAGGTGTGAAAAAACTGTGGATTCCCTAAATTCACTTAATCCAACCCCACATCAAGCCCTTTAAAAATGTTCAAATATTTTCACACATTTTGTTCATGTTTTGTAATTGGGGTTTCCCTACCAGCTGACAGCGCGTTTTGTATACAATTTTTTTTTTTATTGCTGGGTGTCTGGCTTTAAGCCAGCCGTAAGACAAATTGGCTTCATTTGAACCCCATCTTCTTCTTTATTGCTATTTTTTTTGCAAAAATTATTGAAATTATGCTATTGTTTTTTCTTTTCTGAAAACTCACCGCGGACCAAAAGTGCCGCCCGGGGCGGACCGCCTCCTCCGCCTCCACCCTAGTTACGCTACTCACTGCAAATGATTTAAAAACACAAAGTATTATAACAAAAGCGGACAAAAGCTGAAGATTCTGATTTGAAAACTATGATTATAAAAAGAAACGAAATATTTAAAAAAGAATAAAAAAGGTAGTTGTAAACATGAAATGTAATGCAAATAATTATAAATGTCTGGAAAATCGGTCAGTATAATTGATAATTGCGTTTATAATAAATTAATTTTCTTAAATAATAATTAACAATAACATTATTAAGCAACATGATGATGATTTTTGTTTTTACATAGTGGTAGGCAATATGCTATTTAAAATCGTTCGATGTAAAAGATAAAATAGACTAGAAATTTTGGGCTTAAGTTAAAAAAATGTAACAAGAAAAACTGACAAATACAGTAATGTTCGTTCCAATCACACATCTTATAAACTTGACTGGGACATTTGTTTATTTTTAAGCAACAGGGTCCCGCTGGAATTAAATAAATGGGTCAAATGACTGTCGACTTTATTTCCAATTCGGGATCAATTGCCGTTAAAAAAGTTTTAAAAAATCGTGAATTCATACGCACATGCACACGCAAGGAGGGGAAGTGAATCATTGTCGGCCCGACCCACTTCACAAAATCTGACCAAATGACCAAACGTCAGAATCAGGGGAATTCACTTCTTGGTCGGGTCGATAATTTTTCAGCACCAACTCGTACGTAGGAAATTCAGATCAAAGAAACAACGATAATTTTGAATCAACAATATCCTAATAGCGATATGTACATATACTTGCACACATAATTTACAATGTTGTCGCTTATAACCAAACCGAATGATACACACACACACACACACACACACTATTGGAGGATTACACATACGATATTCTTCAAGCAAGCAAGACATAAACTCTCGTGTCTATACAGTTAGATTTACACGTCATCAATAAACATACATATTTGGCAAAACCAAGTGGGGTAACCCACAACGGTTCTTTTCGTATTGTTATTGAAATAAATCCATTAGGCATTTAGAGTTTTTAAGTGAATTAGACAGTTCCCTACATTTTTATTGTTGATGACTAAATTGTGTGGCGATAAAAATACAAATTTATTTGAAATTTTAGGTTAAATTTTGTCAAAAATTTCGAGATTTTAATTTTTGTTTTTCGCGGGCATGATTTTGTTAAAAAATAAACGTTAAATATTAAAAATGTTTGGCGTTGACCGCAAATCTCTTCAACTGTGCTTCTTATTCATTGATACTCATTTTATTCTTTCGTCGGCTCAGAAAGCTAATGAGACTTTTTTGCCACTGGTATATCGAGAAAACCCTACAAATAAGGAAAGAAAGGCAGCTGCTGCATATACTACACAGAAATAGCAACAATAATAATGATAATAATAACAACAGCATTGAAATCGTGCCCATAATAGTTGACAATTCTGGAATTGTACCAAAAAGACTACAATAAAGATTGGGAAGTGACACAAATGTAAAAAACAACTGTTGGACCGATGTTATTACTGTGGTCTGAGAGGTTACTGACAGAAGTGCTGGAGATTTATTGGAGGAGACTTCCTGCTACATTGATAACCAGTATCTGTTGCCGGACATATAATTCTTCTTCTTCTTCTTCTTCTTCTTCTTCTTCTTCTTCTTCTTCTTCTTCTTCTTCTTCTTCTTCTTCTCATTATTATTATTACAACAACAACAACTATGGAATTAGAAATTATAAGAATCTGGCATTTCAACACTAATAATAGGAGGACTAGGAATTATTAAAAAAGAATGCGTATACAGGGATTAAGAAAATAACTTGTAATCTGAGATACAAAGGATTGTGCACTTAGGTATCATTCATAATCAGAAAAACTTTCCAAGAAAAAGCTATCTTTTTCTCGGGTTTTAGTTAAACGATATGGTATGATTTATCTGGCCCTGGTATTTTCAAACAATGAAAATCTTCTCAAAAGTTTGTAAATTTTAAGTAGAAAGAGCTAAAAAAAAGGGCGTGATTTCTCGGTCTTCACGGACCACAAGCTACTGACATACGCTCTAAACGCAAAATCTGATAAGCATAACCCACGAGACATTCGATAATTGGATTACATAACACAATTTACATCTGATATCCGTCATATCCATGGCACTAGCAATATAGTCACCGATACTTTATCTCGGACAACTCTCAATGCAGTCAAACCTGCAACATTGGACTTTGACAAACTGGCGGATGAACAGATTAATGACAACACACTGTCAGCTGTTCAAACAGATACTTCGTTAAAAATTGAAAAGCGACCACTTCCGTTTACGGATAGGACTATTTACTGTGATGTAAGTGCGGGTAAACCGCGCCCGTATATACCACCGTCTTGTTTTTGACCACTTCCATTCTCAGGCACACCCAAGAGGCAAGGCAACGTTGCGGACCATATCAGGCAGATTTATCCGGCCCTGGTATTGCTACTGATATCAAACAGTGGTCCCGCACGTGTTTACGTTGACAAGGCAACGAAGATTGGTAAACACACCAGAGCACCAGCATCAACTTTCCCTAATCCAGATGGACGTTTCACCCACTTACATGTCGATTTGGTTGGTCCATTAGAACGCGTAGATGGCTACAAATACATTCTATCGATAGTTGACCGTTTCACGCGATGGCCAGTCGCTATACCGCTTGCATCTATAACGGCTGAGTCGTTCGCTAACGCCATTGGATTTCCATCTTCGGGTGCCCTTCGGTGATCACCACCGATAGGGGCCCGTAATTCCAATTAACCCTTTTTAGCGAATTTACCAATCTCTTGGGGATTAAACACATTTCCACCACCGCATATCATCCTTGTGCGAACGGCTTGGTGGAAAGATTCCACCGACAGCTGAAGTATGCTTTGACAGCATCAACAAATAACCGCACATGAGTAGAAAAGTCACCTTTGATTATGCTAGCACTGAGCAACACGGTGAAAGAGGACTTGAAATGCAATAGTGCCGAGCTAGGTTTTGGAACTTCTTTAACCTTGCCCGGACAAATTTTCAGGTCTATGTCTGAAAACTTTCCTTCTGACCATTTCGTCACAGATCTTCGGCAAAAGATGTCTGATGTCATATACACACCAACTCGGGCTTATCACAAACCATACTATGTCCCTGCTGATTTGACCAAAGCCGATTTCATCTTCCTTCGTCGAGATTCCGTAAGGAAGCCCTTAACTCCAAATTACATTGGGCCGCATCAAGTAATCTCACGAACGCCAAAATACTTCATCATCAACCTAGCAGGAAAAAGTGTGACTGTCAGCATTGATCGTTTAAAGACAGCCTACATTAGTACCGACAACACAACTTCGAGTACATCACAAACAATTCCTGATCCTGAAGCATCCTGTACACACTCCCCTTCAACACCTGAATCAGTAACTGATACACTTACTCGAACCAGATCGGGTAGACATGTATACTGGTCAGCCAAGTTCGTGACATATCAGACATATTATTGGTCATATTCTCCATAGACCATCCGTCTGGGGGTGGGTATTGTGGAATCTTCCACATTAGCCTTTAACTCCCTTCAGAAAAATGTATTCTTCTCTAAAAAGCCTTTAACCAATCATCATCTCGTTTTTGCAAATCCAATCTTTTTATTGGTTAATAAGCACCAAAGTGTAGCAAAATTCCAAACGAATCCTATTTCCCGCCAAGCTCTTTTGGGCCGATTTCGCTACACAAAAAAAATCTATAAATTTAAAAGTATGACTCAATTCAGACAGTCAGCCACTGGATTCCAACGAGATGCTACCAAACTCCACGCGTGACAATTCACTGACTCACACACCACATTGCAATCTCAACAAAATCAACAAACTTTCATCAACCATTGTCCGCGTGTTACCCAACATCTACAGTTGACTTGGAAAGTGTAACAATTTCACGACTAAAACGTAATTGTATATTTCACCAACTTAGCCTACACAGACAAAAGCAAGCAACTCTTGATAACATTTATTCTTACTTGTAAATTACACACGTACGCACACTGATAAATGAACGAACACATATGATTTCTTTCCTTGCAGAAACCAAATCGTTTTAAATTTCTTAACAATCAAAAAGTACCAACATTTCTTAACAACATTCCTGCACAAACATTCCTTATGATATTGTCTTACACAACAACAAACATTGTAATTGTCGTTACATGTATACATTATTGTTGAAATAAAAATGTCTTTAATGTTAAATCTTTAACAACAGTTTCTTGCCATGCAATTTGTTCTTAAATTGCTTGTATAACCTATATGTTGTGGGATACGGACGCTAGAAGCACGCATAACCTTCATCTTACTTAATTTTGTCTTCTGATATATTTCACCCCGTGTACATCCCGCAACAATGTAGAGACCAAAACAACATTAGGAGCTTGTCATGGAAACAAAAGTTAAAAACCATCACCAAAGCAAAATGGACACCTACGCTGTCGAGAAGATCGCCCTCTATTCAATTCAATCGCCCTCTATTCAACGACACGGAAAGTACTGTCACTCAAGTGACATCTCCCGCTTAGCGACCATAATTTGGAGTCGTTTTTACAAGATGTTAACTAAACAGAAAGCAGGAAAGAAACAGACCACCACCACCACATCGACAACAACAATAATAATAATAATAATAAAAATAGAAAAACAGCAGCAGCATTATTTCTCAAACGAGAACAGTTTACAACATTCTGGGACTAATTAACAATTTACAAATAGTTTATTACTTAGACGACAAGAAAATCTAGAACCAAAAATATTTTTTTTGCGAAATTACCAGATTTATTTTTTTGCGTTTTTTGTTTTTGCAAGGCTTTCAAACTGCAAAATTAAATGTTTTATTTTTTATTTTTTTATTTTTCCATTAAAAATTATTTAAAATCTCTTAAGCAGTGACATTGAAAATAACTTTAATTCTATTTATTGTTAAATTAATTTTTTGCCACTTGTTTTAGTAAACACACACACACACACACACACACACACACACACACACACACACACACACACATAAGCAAAAGTAAGTAAGAAAGAAGAGGAAGTCATGAAAGAAGAAAAGTAAAAAAAGATCGCAAGACAAAACTTTTCAAAAAGAATAAAATAAAGAAAAAATGGAAAAATAGAAATTAAAAATAAAAAGAGTGAGAGAAAAAGTTTTAAAGAATAATAAAGAAAAAGGAAATAAAATCAAGAAAAGTTGGAAGTGAACGAAAAAAATACATTTAAAATATCTATGGACATATGCATTTAAGTAAAATTAAATGTATTTGTAGCTACCTCGTGTGTGTGTGTGTGTGAGTGAGTGAGTGAGTGAGTGAGAGAGAGAGAGAGAGAGAGAGAGAGAGAGAGAGAGAGAGAGAGAGAGAGAGAAAGAAAAGCCCCCCCAAATTAAAAAAGCAATAATAATTTACTCGCTCACAGGAAAAAAAAAACACTTAAAACTTTTGAGACTTCGTTTTTGTATAAAATAAACTTAAAAATATGCAATTAAAAACGGGTTTTATCTTGAAGTAAAAGGCAAAATCCCCACATCACAAATTGCGAACTGTTTTCTCAGATCCTTAATGCTATTATATGTGTGTGTGTGTATCTTTGTATGTGTGTATATGTGTAGTTTGGTAGCAATGCCTCTTTAATGCAGGTTTCATCGGACAAAAAACTGACCAGGTACTTTTCTTTATCTCTTACAATATTACTTTTTGGGACTCTATAAGTGTAACACTTATTCAAAGGTTTGTTGGTTTCAAGCACATTCGGCTAAAAACTATTAGCCATTTTCAAGGATCATTTGTTGTTACTAATGGCGAGTAAGTTCTATTGCTGAAAGTAGAAATTCTTAATTTCCAAGTACGGCCAGAATGTAGTGGTCGCATTTATAATTAATGTTAATAGTAGTTTCTTTCTTTTTATAATAAAGGTTTTGATCATTTATGTTGCGTTTTGAGGTTGGTACATTAGTGTCCAACATAATTATCGGTTTGGTTGCGCTTGATGGGGTATCGAAATTCGCTTGATGGGGTATCGAAATTCGCTTGATGGGGTATCGAAATTCGTAAATAATGTATTAACATTTGGATAGTTTCGATTTTTTCGGTGAGATGTTATTTCTGATATGGATGTATGTTTTTAATTTTGTTTATAGTACATAATTTAATACATCAAGTTTGTTCAACTGGAGTGCTAATTTGTTATAATGTTCCTTAAAAAGAATTCACCCTGTCTGTAATTTTTGTGTACTTGCTTACGATATTATTATTGTCTTTGTGAACTATGTCAACATTACCTAGTTATAAATTGTATTTAGCTGCCGATAATGTAGTTTGTCCCAACACCCACTGGCCGTATTTGGAAATTAAATATCATTTACATATCATTTATATGTCTAATATAATTTACATATCATAGTATAACAAAAATAATACTTGAAAATGTCTAAAAACTTAGACGAAAGCGCTCAAAATTAACAGTACATTTAAGTTCAGAAAAGAATACACTTGTACGTGTATAAGAAAACACAAAAAACAAAAGTACCTTGTCAGTCTTGTTCAAAGAAACAAACACACACAAATACACGAATCCTAAATAAAGCAATTTCTAAGAAATTAATGTTTTTTTAATCCTATATTATTTCTCATTGTAAACGTTATATTTAGAGGCTAAATGTGTATGAGTAATCATTAACAAAATTGAAAGTGTCAATAAAGCGAAACAGAATTTAAAACTTTCGATTACTGACGTAAAGAAAAAATAGGGATGTCTACTCAAACAGATGTAACCATTAAATATAACGTCCACACACACATATATATATATATATATATATATCTATATATATATATATATATCTTCTAAATAAATAAATTGGGCGTCTACTCAAATGTGATCCATATGTGATGAAAGCCCGTTTAAATTTACGAGTCTTTCATGCGATATTTTTTATATGGATGATCAAAGAGACCCCAATTTCGATAGTATACTCCCAAATTTAAACACCCTATGACAGGCAACACAATGATTCATCATGTACTAAATTTTGCTGGTAGATTCAGAGTTTAATTTCTTTTATGATGATATAATCTCTGACTTAGCCTCTCACATTGGCTGGAAAAATGTCCCAAAAATATGTCGCTGAAAGAATGCCATGAAAGGATCTCTATTATAACAGAATACTTAGACTGGTTATTTCAGTGTTAAATTTCAGTGTTAAATTTCAGTGTTAAATTGGCCGAAAATGTAGATAAGATTAAGAATACTTAGACTGGTTATTTCAGTGTTAAATTGGCCGAGAATTTGCGGAAAAAAACAGGGAAACAAGAATAATTACATCTTTTTGTTGTTTTTCTTTCTTTTCGTTACAATAAAGAAAAATGCAACATATTGTTAAAAGCAACAATAAATATAAAAACAAAACAATAATGATGATGATGATGATATTGGCCTCATCATTGTTAAACCCAAGACAATTTACATGTGAAGTTCATTTCAATGAAAAAATCTTGGAATGATAGCAACATGTTAGCAATATTATACATTTTGCTTACAAAAATAAACGAAAAAATGAAAGTTAATTTTTGCTGCTTCTGAAACAAAAAAAAAAAATTCTTAATAACAATGAGTTGAAACTTTTTTTTTTACAATTTGATATTTTGTATATTTTGTTGGTAAGAAGAATGAGAGGTAAATGATTTTATGTGACCATATTGCGGTTACATAAAATAACAATGTCAGTTTTGATTTAATTGTCTTTTGTTCCTTCTGGTGTCGTGGTGTTACTGTTAATTATAATGTTTGGAGACGATGGCTCAAGTAAAAATACTAGAAGGAGGGGGAGGAGGGGGAGGAGGAGGAGAAAAAGAAGAAAAGGAAGTGAATTAATGACATTGCTTTAATTCAATCTGTACAAACATAAAATAAAACGTAATTTCTTTGCCTCAGATATAATTTCTTTTTTCGTACGGACTTTTGGAGAAGAAACCAGATTTTTATTGAGCCCTGTTTGTTAAGTTGCTTAAAAAATATATCAACATTGTGGTTGTAAAACATTTCTAGCTGAAACATTTCTCTAAGAAAATTTTCTTTTTTTATTGATTTCTATTTTTAATTTTTCAGGACTGCTTAAAAAATCAAGTCAAAGAAATTCTCTTATATCCAAGTTTGACAAAGTTGTAATTTAATACGAATTAATCCCAATTAATCATTAAAACAATTTAAATTTTAAGGCTAGAATTCAGTTTAATATGCTTTAATAGCTTAGTTTTCTAAAAACTAATTCAGCTTCTTCAGAAAATACAAAAGATAAAAGACTTTGTTTATATTAAATGAAAAATAGCGCACATGTGGATTTTAAGACAGTCGTTGCTACTACAAAATGTACATTGTTGATAATTTCGTATCAGTGTACATGTCAGGATTACTTCCAACTGAAGGTTTCTCTCATTACAGTTTCTTTCTTATTCAACACACATACCAAATACAATGCTAACTGATCATTCTAAAACATGTGATATTGCTTATAATCTTTATTGTACGTTTAAATTTAATGTTCCATGTAGATTTGAAGCACTTTTAAGATGTGAACTTAACAGACGAGACAAAATAAACCTTTTTCTATACTACAAAAATGAAGAAAGATTTTTTAGGATGGTTCTCTTATTTTCGTTGTGTTTCTGAATCAAGTCGTTTCGATGGCTAATCTCCGAACTCGATGAAATTCCCCAGTTTAATAAATTGTACAGACCTGAACTCCAGATTTGATTACCTATAATTCAACAGCTGATTGCTTTTAAGCAAACCTTTGATCTTCTTTTCCCCAACTCTCTTCAAATATAAATACAAGGATACAAATTAATGTACATATTCATACGATTTTACCTCCATCTATAACAATGTATGCACGTCTCTCTCTCTCTCTTTATTAAACAGAAATTATTCAAATAAATATTAAATATTAAGTTGTATTGATATGTAGCGACTTGTATATATTATTAACACGTTTTTATTGAGATTAAATATGTTTAATCGTCAAATTTAGAGAGAAAGTATATTTTAAATATGTCGATACTCTACTTTAAAAACTAGTTGTGAAGATAGGTGGTGGTTAATATTGTCACATATTTGTATGCGTGTGTGACGGTTTATGTGTCCTGCTACGTGTGAGAGAAATGCCTATTGACGGTAAGAGACAAATGTGTTGCACGATAAAAAACATCCAGCGAAATAGTGTTGGCATGTCGTCATGATCAGTGGAACATCAGTGTTAACATCATATTGAAGCATATGCATACCTACATTGCACTCCTCTTTTTTTTCTCTCTCTCTCTCTCTCATATATATATATATATATATATATTTATACACACACTATCAATTGTTAGCTAATTCATGTATGTATTTCCATTGTAATGTGTAAAATATGTCAAATTATATATATATATATATATATATATATATATATATATATATATATAAAGTCCTTCATATTTTGTTAAACAGTAGAATAAAAAATTATAAAATTAACAATTAATTAATAAACCGCTAAGTCATCAGTAGGAAAACTCTCAGTGATAGATTTAATTTACTTACTAAGCATTGCATGAAAATAGATGTCTTTAAAATCTTTGCATTCTTGTGACACAAAAATAAGTGAGGGAATTTATGGTGTTTCTTTGGAAGCAAAGTAAAGTGAAACATATTAAATTCAGTAATTATTATTGATAAGCAGTCTTTACCAATAGAACACTCAGTATCAATAAATTGATGGAGCAACTGTAGAATTAGTAACAAATAATTCAGTTTGCAACAAAGGTTTCACGCTTTAATAATGATATTTAGTTATTGACCATCAGATGCACGGCAAGTGTGTGTGTCCGTGCGCATGTGTGAGCGAGAGAGAAAGAGAAAATTGATATTTTAAATCCTTTAAATTTTCTTTTTGTTTTTACTTTAAAAGCTCACATTTATTTATACATTCATCCGATCTGTCAGTAAAATAAGAATCTCGAATAGCATAGTTCTCAGAAACATTACAACCAGAATTTTTTATATAACATTATTTCTATAAATGGTGTGTGTGTGTGTGTGTGTGTGAGAGAGAGAGAGAGAGAGAGAGAGAGAGAGAGAGAGAGTTTAAGATATTATAAAGTCATTTTTTATGAAGAGTTTAACAAAATTCAATCTCGGTATGGTTTGCCCAAACCGAGAATTTGAATCACGACACCAGTTGCTTTTTCTTTCTCTAAACATCTAATGTACGCAGTCTACATTAGAATATAATGGGAAAAAATCTGATTTGCTGAATTAATTATATTTATATTACTTATGTACTTTAAAACCTTTGATAAACAACAACTGGTCAAAGGCTTTTGCAACGGATAAAAAGCGAGTTAACAATGTTAGTTTGGACTAGACAGAAATACATCGTTGATGTAAATAACCAGCCAATAATAACAACAATAACAAAGAATATACAACCAAATACACAAACTAGGCATACTTCACAGATCCTAGACTGAATCTGCGACTCAGATATATAGAGGGTGAATGTAAAACTTTCATATACTTTGGTCAACTCAGATTGCCAGACTTCATAATCAACATAAGTTTGTCATATGTTTTTCTACAGACAAACCAGTAAGTTTTCCATATGCATCTAGGCGAGGGATATAACAAATAAAACGACGACCTGAGTAGGAAAAAGAGTCAAGATGAGGGTACAGTTGTAATACGAACAAAAAAGGAAAAAACAATTCTAGCATACATCAATCAGTCAAAATCTCCGTTTGATTTTTGTGTTTGTCGGCTATAAATAAATTTCGTGACTGAGAAGATACACACACAGAGACGCACACACATATCTATATATGTATGTATGTTTGTGTACACACATACATACACAGATATATAACCTCACATACACATATATACATACACACACATATATATGTGTATATATATTTATGTGTGTGTGTGTGCATAAACACGCATACGCAAACACATACACACATATAGACACACACAAACGCACACATATATATATAAACACACACACTTTTGCGTGTGCGTGCGGACAGGAGGAAACATGATAGTTGTGTCTATTGGAATCTGAACAGTTTTCCCTCACACATTTTTGTAAAACTTGATGTCCGGCTTTACTATTTACGTAAAGAAAAGGTTCTACTTCCGTCTACAATATTTTCCTTTCCAACTATGAACGTTTGTTTCTAGTTTCAATTCTTTTCCTTTCAATCTTTGCATTCTCTTTCCATTTCTCTTTTCCGAAAAATCTACAGTTTTTTTTTCTATGCACAACAATTTGAAAATTCTCTGAAACAACCATGTCCATTTATTAGATGATTTCCAGTTCTTTTCATTTTCCTTTTCACCCAACCCACGGAACATTTATTATTTTCTTATTTTAGTTTTTTTTTTATCTCGCTCCATATCAATTGTTTTAACACAAATATTAGCATCAACCAATCATACATTTTGTTATGTTTTTGATCGATCTACTTATTTAACGTTCTTGTGATCCGTTTTGCGTTTTCACCTGTCGAGTAAGTTTTGTCCGACGAGGACTATTTTCACTGCCATCTCCAGTCGTATCACTTTCAAACGACCCTGCTGCCGTTCTATCTGCACCTGCAAGTACTTTGTCACTCGATTCGCTATCCTGACGTTTTGCTTTTATTTGAGGTGGAGGGGGTCTAGGAGGACCCCTTTTATCTGACAGAGATGATTGTTGTTTCAAGAGAGGTTTCGGAGGCTGCGGCCTAGGGGGAGGAACTTTATCTACTGATTTTTGGGCTTTTGGAGATCCAACAAATTTTGTTTGTTCATCAGCTTTCGCTTGGTCGAATGGTTTTACTTCTTCAGATTTCTGAGATTTGGCTGTCTTCGGTGCTTCGGCTGTCTTTGGTGCGTCAGCTGTTTTAGGAATTTCTGTCGTCTTTCCTTCGGTTCCTTTAGATTTTTCTGTATTTACATTTTTGCTTCCTTCCGGTTTCGATTCACCTTCTTCCGGAATTTTTCGGTCACTACCAGTATCCATATCTTTGGTCTTAAAACAAAGTTCATACATTTGCAGGAAGCTACTTTCTAAAGTGAAAGCAAAATAGTCGGAACGAGTCTCAGAATGACTCTTGAAAGAAGTTACCACAGCCACAATATAGTCCGAGTGAGGATTGTAGCATACTCCGTAACCATCTGGTACCACAGGACCGTAACCCATTATGGCGTCCATAGTTGTAGGTACCTGAAAGCATAGATAATATTTAATAGAATAAAGTCTCCAAATAAAATACTATTTAATTTTTTTTTCAACGAGAAAACGTGACAAATAAATTTGGAATTATAAAATAACAGTCCCAATGAAAAGATGTTATAGGTTAGATGTATTTTTTTTACTCTCGCAAAAGTGATCTGTTCACTGAGTTAAATTTGTGAAGAAACAGTAAGATACAAGAACAAATTTTTGCGATCTTTTCCGTAGCAAGAAATTGCTATTTCTTATGATGAAAGATGTGATCAGTAAAATGTCTAAGTACATTTTTCATTATTACGCAGAACATCTTAAATGAAATGATGGAATTTATCTTTAATATATAAGCACATAACTGATCTCACTACGATGAATAGCGAATAATAAATAACAAATCAGAAAGACCGAATAAAGTCTCGAATGAACAAAATTGTCAGCCCAGAAATTAGTCTGGATGATGTGATGTGGATTAGAAGAATAGAAATTATTTTCTGACAACTTCATTTGTATCATCAGAAGGAATCCTCCAATGAGAAATGGATATTTATATCAATCTATATTGGATCTAACGACAAAGTATTAAGAAACAGGAAAAATGCGCTGCTATGTAATACCAGTCTTCCTATATGGCAGTGGATGCTGGACCGTTTTCTGACAGGTGCAGAAAAGACTTGAATCAATAGAGATGTGCTTCTACAGAAGGATGCTGGGAAAGCATAAAAGGACAATTCTGCATAAAATCAGAAAGAGTTGAAACTTTTGAAACACATAATGAGGAAAGAAGGTTTGAAAAATGTCAAACTCACAAGGGAAGCAGTGAGTGACGAGCTTGTGTAAATGGATAGAGGAAAAGGGATTGGGAGAGATAGTAAAAAGACAAACATTACTAATACCTATGAAGGATAGGAAGTTGTGGATAGCCATAACCTCCACGTCTTGAAGGAACACGGCACATAGAAAATGTTGAGTCTGTCTAAAATAATTGTGACATTCATTATCATATATAGTATATAACTGTTTGTTTATTTGCAAGATGTATCATGGAGCAAAAATTACATTTATTATTGTTAATCCTAACAATAATAAAAGTAATTCTTGTTTAATGATACATCCCCCAAATAAACAAATTATTAATATCTACTTTTATTGCTTCGGGCCTTGCAACAAAGTTTGGCCTACTACACCAAAAAGAACGCATCTACATCTTCCTGTTGAGACACTTTCAAATATGGGACATTTGAAGTTGAAAATTTAGCGACTGATAGGTCACGCTCTCTTCTAACATATCTGGACGAGAAGAAACAAGTGAAAGTCATGTAGTATTTTTCAAAGTGTACAATTAGTGTCTATCTCTGATAGGCAATCAGCATAGTAGTGTTCCAATATTCCATAGTTAAACGTATCAGTCAATGTACGTTAAGGTTGTCTTCTGTCCTGTACGCTCTTTAACATTTTCCTTAAATGCATCATGAAGACGCCCTTGAAGGAACATCAGGACACAGCCAGCATCGGAAGTCACAGCATCACAAATCTTCACTTTGCAGACGACATAGATGGTCTATCTGGCAAAGAGGAGGAACTTGTCTGCCTGGTAAAGAACCTGGATGACACATCCACAAGAAAAAAAAAACAAAAACAAAAAAACCCACGACGAATAATGAGAAAAGGCTTTTCAACTAAAATAAAAGTCAGTGCTAAGGAACTTAAAGTAGGGAGCCAATTTAAATATCTTGGTTTGATTATCAGCGAAGAAGGTTTCAGCAATTTTTTTGTATGCTTGCGAATCTTAGGCATTAACAGCATTATTACAGTGCCGTATTCAAGCATTAGAAATTCTACAGAATCATCCTAGACATTTACTTATATGTCTGCACCATAAATGACGCAATACATGACACCATTACATAAAGAAATAAGTGCTTTGGAAGACCTCATATTCGCAAACAAGAGGATAAAGTTGAAATGTTATGGTCACGTCATGAGAGCCAACAATCTTTTCACTACCATCCTAGAAAGTACCACCTTAGGCAAAAGAAAAAATAGCAGATAGATGAAAAAATTGGGTTGACTATCCATTGAGTGGACTAGAAGATCCTTCACAAAGACTCCGACATGGTCATGCAACCAAGATGTATGGAGGAAGCTTGTCAGGTACTACGATAACACCCAGTAATAGGACTGATGATGATGATGATTGGTATCTAATGTAAAGAGTAAAGAAAAGACAATTACCTGGCTCGTAGAGAGTGTGAAATGGTTAGCTTTCTTGTAGGATTCATCAGCAAAAATATCTGGAACTGTGAAACCATTTTCATTGGCGCATTCACGAAGCCCCATCAAATGACAATCGACGCCTTGACCTAGAATTGTCTGAGGAAAAAAAAGAAAGAAAATTTTTAGCCCATATTTAATAAACTTTTGCAACTTTAACGTGTCGATAGAATACTTTTTAATCATTCGACCTTGACGCCAGCGAGGGTAAAATATTCAACATTCAATCAGATAAAATGCAAATAAAATTCTTACCAGTAGGCAAAAGAAAATATTGTTGCCATTATTAAAGTAAAATTTTTAAAAATTGGTTTTATTTAATTGAATTCGCCCCGAGTAATGCAGTAAGGCCACTAATTATAAAACAGAAGCATTGAGAAGCGAGAACAATAGAAGAACAACCAGGAAAACAGTAGATAACGATTGACATTGCATTTAAATTGTTGAAGGTCAAACTTGACTGGAAGAGAGTTACACGCGAGATAAGAAACTGTTAGCATAGAACTTACTGTTACAGCTCGTCAGTTCAACTGTAAACTGATGGCATCTTGTTGCTCAACTAGTACTGCGCTTAAATTCATAAGGGTTAGGTACCATAGCAAAAAGCTCACCCGAACAATGAAAGCATTTATAGAAAAAGCACAAGGAAGCAACTTTACAACGGTGGGAAAGTGACTGAAGCCGAGATGCCAGGCCATGAAAAATAATATTGCTGATTCGTCTTTGGATTTTATCAAGAGTCTCTAAATATAAAACTGGAGCACCGGATCGCATGTGGTACCAATATTCAAAGCATGGACGAATAAAAGGCTTATAGATATGCAAGATAGAATCAGGAGAGAAAAATTGTCTAGCAGGGAACAGTGAAACAAATGTTTTAGCAGCAGACCTAGCAATGGATTCAATATAGTCTGTCCACTTTATGTCAGCGGTGAATGTTAGCCCGAGAAGGCGCAACGAGTCGTTCTCCTGGAAGTTAGCATCGGCCATTCTGAAGGAAGCAGATATGGGTTTCTCGGATGATTAATAGAGAGTAGTTTTGTTTTTGACACCTTAAAACTAACAAGACATCCTTTGCCTCAGACTGTAGGTCGGCCAATTTGACCTTATCGATCTGGTCAGACTTACTATCGAGAAAAGAGTAAATAGTTGTGTCATGAGCATAGATACTAAGTTGAGAGCTGATGCCATCAGCAGTATCACAGAGGAACGAAGTAGGACCAGGGATAGAGCCCTGGGAAAACCTGCATTAGTACAAAATGATCTAGAAGAGTTGCCGTTTAAGATGATATTCATTTCGCGAAAGATTGAATTAGTTAAAAAATTCAACCGGAGACACCATAACTTTTCAACTTGTGAAAAAGACCGATATGTCAAACCCTGTCGAACGCTTTTGAAAGCAACAATCTGAGTTTCACTAATCTTATTTCAAAATCGATAGACTCTTTCCGCAATAATCGTTAATACATTGGCAGCCGACCTTTAGAAACGAAAGCCATATTGCTTGTCTGAAAAAGGGCCCTGCGATGTTAGATGCTTAAGCAATTCAGCGTTGATTAGGCCCTCTAGTAGATTCCCCAAAAGAGGAAGAATGCTAATAGGCCGATAGTTGGAAGGGTCAGACGGCTCCCCTGAATTCTTAAAAACTAGAACAGAAGATGAAGATTTCCAAGAAGCAGGAAAGTAAGAGGCAGCGAGGCACTTATTAGTACTTCAGGCTATTACATGGATACCATCAGGTCCCCGTGTTTTGTGCGGATCCAGGTTAGAGATTATAGCAGAAACCATGGAAGGGGTTATATGAATATCACTCAACAGACTCAGTTCGAAGTGGAAGGTCAGGCAAGGATTCTCCAGATGAGTCAAAAGTAAAGATAATTTATGGGCTTTATGAGCGTATGTTATCACCCGAAATTGATTGAAGAGACGAGGAATAGAAAACTTGCTCTTATTTAATACACTATTACAGAGCCGCCAGTAGTCACGCTGCCCCATTCTATCAGCAAACAAAGACTTAGATCCTTCGAGGACACGTTTTCATTTATTATTATTTTTCTGCTGTGGTCAAAAATGTCACGCTGGTATAGCCGGAAAAAGTGATTCCTGTAGGCTGTAGCAGCTGAATAGACCAGTATGAACCATGGAGAAGATTGAGGTTTCACTTGGTATTTCCGAGAAGGGACAAAAGCATGTATACCGAAAAGAAATCTCACTGGCACAGTTCTCAATAGGAAGGTTAAGAATATCAGTCCAATGGATGTCTCGAAGAAAGTCACGAAGTGAATCCGAATCAGCATACTGCTAACGGAAGGAGGTTTTGTGAGGTTCCTGTCTAATAGATGACTGGAACGATATTTCAATAGATGCTACAGCATGATCAAAGTTACCAAGAGGACAGTATTGCGAAACTCGATAAGAACTAGGGGAGTAGGTAAGAAACAAGTCAAATCATTAATTTAGTTAGACTAATTTACAAAATCCGTTTGATCCTAGGTAGATTGCAGGCAGTCCATATAAATTGGGGTATGAAAGAATGAAATTTTATTTAAAATAAAGATGGACCAAAGAAAAATGATATATGCATGATACAAACTTGTGTCCTTATATAATATTATTTTAAGAATGTTCTTGATCTTGAATGTGGCATTTATCAGTGCTTAGTGGATGAAAAAAAGACAAGAAAAAAAGAGTCAGGTCTCTTTCTCTAGAGAGAGAAAAAGAATAAACTAGAGAGAAAGAAAGAGGAAACAACGAAAGAGAAAAAGAGAGAACGAGAAAGAGGAAACAGCAAAAGAGAGAGAGAGAGAGAGAGAGAGAGAGAGAGAGAAAGAGAACGAGAAAACACACGAGTAAGAGTTTACGATTTCTTTTTTCTCTCTTTCGTGATTCACATTCGTTTTTCAATCTTTTCCTATTTTCAATCACCGACATATATCGATACCATAACATTAAAATTAATGGCCATAACATTAAAATTAATGGTGATGCCCTATCACCATTAATTTTATTAAATTACATACCTGCATTGTGTTTCCGCTCTCCTTGTTAGAGGCTTCTGGAACTTTGCACATGAAGCGAAAAATGATTATGTCTATGAGGTGTTTTCAGTAAACGTCCAAATGCAAAATATATCTCGTAAGATCGCAGTGCATTTACAGACAGAATCGTGTGAAACGGATTTACTCATTTGGCTAATTTATCAAATTTGGGAAAACCATTTCGGGACTTGCTTTAGAGGTATAAATAGATGATGTCATAGATTTTACAAACATTTTAATGTAAGTGAAGTTGATTAAACTGAAATTTCGTGAATTTATATTTTCTCAATGTACATTTACTGGAAATGGCTAATATATTTCAACATTTCTTGTTGGTCCTGCTCACTGAAACATCTGCTACTTTTACCTTTGTCATCTTACTAGGATATTGTAGATTTTACAAATACACAAAAGTATTAATTATCAGCAGATTGAAAATTTGAACCGATAAACATTTTGGATTTATTTCTCGAAACCACGATCTTACCTCTAAGTTTCGTTCTAATTCTTTTTTTTTTTTTCATTAATATTCAATCTAATTCTGGATGTTGCTGTCGTCCTCTCAACTGTTCATTCGTGTAAGAAGCTTCTGATTTGTTTAAATTCATATAACTGAATGCCAGATTCTCTAGTTACAGTGGTGTGGGCGTCTGCAATATATTGCAAGATGAACGTGTCTCTGAACGTTAGAATGCATATGAATGCCTTGGTTTAAATTATAAATATACTTTGTAGTATTATATTCGTAAGAAAAGAGTTAAATAATGTACAGATGATTTTCTAGACGACTGAATATGTAAATGCAATCAATATATTAAAGTATCAACCAAGATATTAAGACAAAAGGCCCGAACAACAGAAATAAGAGTTTATCCAACTTCATAGCAAGTATTTTGTCTGAAGAAGTCCCATGGATCATCTTGAAAGAAAGTAATTTTCTAATGGAAGAAATTTATTAAGTATTTCAGTTTCTTTCGTACCTGAGTCATAATCTCTGTTTGTGTCCTCATTGCTGATCTCAATAGTTGCATTTTTTCTTCGTCCTAAAAAGAAAAAGAAAAAGTGTTCTTGATTGGCTAATGAATCTAGAATCATACACAGTTTCACAAAGACGTAACGTAAATGTATCATGAATGTTGTAGTGAATAACTGTTGAGAATTTGGGGAAAGATTGCAGTTGTTTAGTATTTAGAAATAAGAAATGATTACTTTATGTGATTGGAAATGTGCTTTGGAAAACCTTGTTATTAATTCTAAATAACCAAAAACAATATTTAGTTGAGTGCCAAAGTAATGACGTTTTACCAAAAAAGGAATAAAAATGTAAGTTAATTTTATTTAACTACTATTTATAAATAAATGTAATCACCTTCATTTCAACAGCTGCAGCCTAATGGGTGGAATAATTTTCGATTTCATGTTTAAACAAATCTGGATTCTCCCACAAAAATTTGAAAGACTGTCTTCAACTTCTTTTTTTGTTTTTGAGCGTTCTGCCACTTATAAAATGTTCTAGGGATCGAAACAAATGAAAAGCTGGTGTGTATGGAGGACGCAGAAAAAAAATTCCTATCCTAACGATATAATTTTACTTGGGTTTGTTTTGCATTGCCATGCTCCCGTTTAACAAAACAAGAAACATTCAACGCGATGCTTCGTTTACCTGATCAAATTGCGGACAATAAGCGTCAGTAGTTCGTAATGGACAACACTTTTCATATTCCAAACGGAGTACTGGTTTTGGTGTTGGCATTAATTTCTCATTTTGTGATAACCACTCTTTTCGGTTTTTGATGACAGGAAAAAGACATTTTTCATCACTTGTATGAATATAATGCAAAAGGGAAAGGTTGGCATTTCTGGTTAAAAGATTGCTGAGGATGGTGCAGCAGATGTTTTTAAATGCCTCTGCAGCAGAATTCATGCAACGGTGAATATGTTGCTTTTTACAATTATAATCATCCACGAGGTTAAATTCTGAAATGCACTGTAAAGCAAACATTGTCGATAGAAGAGATGATAAACTAATTCGAGATGCAGTTTCGTAAACCTTCGTTTTGGTTGCTTGATCCATAATTCATCACTGTGAAATCCGAAATCCTCAAATTCCTACAACTGTTTTAATTTTAAAAAGTTGTATGACTTTGAAATGTTAAAATCAGAAAAAACTATATTCTCAATTAGAACAAGAATATTTATAACAATTCAGATGAGCGGCTTGATGCAGATAATATAGATTTCACAAGAGAATGAAATCTTGCACACATTTTGTAAAAGTTTAAAATATGTTACTCTATTGATGTCCTTTGAATTTCGGCAGAGAATATTAAGACAAAATTTTGGATAAGGCATTGAATGTTACTGGAACTTCCTCCATGCTCTGTATTTGACCCAGTTCAAAGCAAATTCCTCATTAAAAAATTACGAAATTTGAGACGGGGTGTGATATTTTAAGAAATTTGAGATAAGGAGTAAACCCCAGAAAAACCTAAAGAAAACCCCAGAAAACGTTTGCCTTCAGTACCCTTAATGAAATGACAAATAAGGAAGATACATGCATGGTACCCTAAGTGCACATATTTCGTCAACCCAGAAATCAAGGTAACAGAGCTTCTTCACACAGAAATATATCGGGGTGTGGCCTCAGGTACCGAGAAAAAGTTAGCTCGTATATGAGGACAAGGAGAAGGCTCCACTCAAGTTGGGTAACATAGGTTGCTCGGGTGTGCATCAGCATAAAAAAAGGATTTATTGTATCATCAAATGGCAAAGTTTACAAATATTTGGATTAGGAATTATCGGCTTTTAGATTCGAATTTAAGCAAGCAACGAAAAGCATGAAAATGGCAATTAGTTGTTCTATAATAAAGCGCAAAACTAGCAGAGGATGTCATCTGCAACAGATGCTATCAAATGGCAATCAGGAAAATAGGAGATTACGCATTAAAAGGCGAGGAAAGAAGGAATTTAAATATGGTTACATTTTCTTAATAATGTTTACTGGAGATACGTTTATTTTTACTTGTTGTCAAACTAGTACAGTTTGCGGGAAATATTAATAATTATTACCACATTTAATATGCATGTGGTAATGGTTAGTGAGTTATTCTGATTGAACATAACTAGTGAGTTCAATCTTTATTCATTCCACCATAGTTGTGTCCTCAGGTTAAGCTATGCTTCATAAATGGCAACATAAGGATTTACTTTCGTTTTGTTTAATAAAATATGGAAACTTGCTGATAGTTTTTGATTGGGATAGAATGCCATTGCATTTTCCATATGCATCCTGTTTCAAGTTTATCTTAAAGGAAATTATTATCTCGATATTTTGAAAGTTTTGATAGAGAACTCAGCAGAAATCATTGAGAATTATTTTGTAATTGTCAATATAATGAATCAATGAAGAATGAAGGCCTCCACTGGACGAAACAAAATTTTAATGGCAATTTTCTAGTTTTATAAGGATAAGGGCTTCTATAAAACCTATTATAGACAAGAATCATTAAGAAATATACTCGTATTATTGAAAGTAAAGTACGAAACAGAGCAAACCAATGAATCCGTAGCTTGATTCATTTTCTATCCGAAATATCCACTATATATTGTTCGGTTTATATCATTAATGGAGAAACAAGGAAGGAGATTATTTTGAAAAATAAATATTTATGTAAACTTTTATGTATTTTTATCGTTAGGCCACAATGGGCCACAATGGGCCTACGTAAAGGAAGAAATAAAAACCGTTGGTGCTGATGTCATTTTAGATAGAAATTCTAAGACATGTCTCAGTGAGTCAAAAGAAATCAAAGGTAATTCACGATATTTAGAAGATATTTTGATACTGGTGCGTAAGGCTAATGATTTTTGAATACTTACTGGGACATTGGTTTCTCCTGTCATTGATTTAACCCATTCTAGAGCTGCTGGAGATGCCGCTCGAATGTTATCCACCCGTCCATAGCGAAATCTCCGAGTGGATGCGCTCTCATATGTCGACACTAGGTGACCATGAATTCTGAGCAGAACGGAAAAAACAAAAACAATGGATATGACAAGTGTTAAGACCAAAGTTTTGCGGTTAGATTTTTCTCATTTTAAGATGAAATATTCGGCAAAAAAGCAAAGAATATTTAATAAAAATTCAGAAATGCCTAAAACGAATGCTGCCATATTTTAACGATAAAAACAAATAAAGCGACAAATATCTCATCACATAAGTGGCTTTGTACTGAAATTAAGAGATGATAATCGGAACCAGCTTTGTTTCGTTTTTTAAAAGATGTATGCAAAAATATTTCACAATTATTAGCACAATTTAGCATAACTTTCTAAAGTCCAACTCGCTTAAATTAATGAAGCAATATATATATATATATATATATATATAGCAATATATATATATATATATATTGTGTGTGTATTTAGGCAGCATGTTTTCATTCATACATGTTTCATTAAATAATATAGATAAGTGTTGTCTATATATTTTATGTAAGTTCTTTTCATATCGTCTGATAAGCTTAATAACATTATCATTAAACAATGAAAGAAAATCACAATATTGATACATATTTTTTAATCCAATCTAAGCTTTCGGCTTACATAAGCCATTATCAAAGATGACAATTACACAATATATTAAGTAATACACGAACAAGAAATTGATGATATATATAGCATAACTAAACTTCCGAATACAGTTATTTAATTACTTTCTGAGGAAAGATCGAGGCGACCTGAAATATCAAATATATATATATAAAAACATATAAATAAATACTTTCACAAAAACATTCAATTTTTTTCTTTTAATTCGCAACTTTTCAGTTGTTTTATCCATATATATATATATATATATATATATATATATATATATATATATATATATATATATATATGAAGAAATATAGTTTTAAGATATATTTATGGGATAAAGTGCTCAATATCAGAGATAGAGCGTGTGTAAATATAAAAGTGAACATAGAAGTCAACACTTAGAGGCGACAGTCTGTTTCAGGCTAGAGAGTGGGGCTTTTCGTTTTTAGTTCCCCCAACCCACCTCCTCCCACCCACTTTTTCTTTTCCTCTCATTCTGTCATCTTCCGAGCGGTAAGATTTTATCGTCTATTTTGTGTGTATGTCACCAAGAAATGTATACACTCTTCCGGTATATCTTTAATTGTATCAGACTTTTGAAAATATGCATATTTTTCTCACTTAAACCGTCTTTTGCCTCCCACTTTTTAAAACTTCTCTCTGTTAAATTTTAGTCCCCCTTCATCTTTAGACCTTCCTATTCTTCTCCCGTCTGTTACCCCTCCCTTTGGCTTTCATTCACTCTAGCTTTCGCCCCACACTCTCATATATAGACTCTCACTAAATTTTATTTTTTATTCCCGGAGATGTTTTTCTGTTTTCTTTTTGAATTTGTAGGTCTGATGAATTGGATCGTATTTACGATTCCAATGGAATAAATTATGACCATGGAATTTAGTGTTTAAGTCTTTTTATTATATCCTTACTCTGTCCTGGACATTGAGTTCTACCTGGATTCTATCCTCTTGGAATTATTTTTTATACATATATGTATGTGTATGCATGTATGTATGTATATATATTTATATTTTAAATATATGATTGCATATGTAAGTGTATATTTACCACTAATATTATCTA
The DNA here is from genome assembly GCA_964036315.1 of Acanthosepion esculentum. Classification (NCBI taxonomy): domain Eukaryota; kingdom Metazoa; phylum Mollusca; class Cephalopoda; order Sepiida; family Sepiidae; genus Acanthosepion; species Acanthosepion esculentum. Next base: position 27,964,186 of record OZ038514.1, read on the forward strand.
TCTATCTATCTATCTATCTATCTATCTATCTATCTATCTATCTATATATATATATATATATATATATATATATATATAATTTTTTAAGTATGGATCGTTATAAAAGTTGGTGATATAATAAAGTGTTTGACGTGTGTTTATAGATAGCAAATTTTTTATCTGAACTTCCTGTAAGTATTTTCTCTGTAATGAATTATGTTCTTTTCTAATTAGGGTGGCATTTATAAAATCGAAGTTATGCCTGCTTTTTATCCTGTGTGTTACAAACAAGTTTAAACGGTTCTCCCAGTGTAGATCACTCTTTTATGCTCATAGATGTGGATTTTTTGATTTCTAGTTGTGTTGCCAATGTAGCTCTTATATTGCAGGAGACTTATATAATAAACCCTGGGATCCGATTTGCTGTTAGATCTATTTTTCTTCCTAACTATATTTCTGATTGTCATGTAGGTGGTGGTAAAGATCTTAGCGGATAACTAGTTTGTTTCCAAATTTTGTTGATAGAATACTGGAAAGTAGGATTATGAATTTTGTGTTTTTATTGTCGGAAGTGATAACTTTTTTGCTTTGTGGACTTTGTATGCACGTTTTCTACCGTTGAGGATGAACTTCCGTTCAATGTATTTGTCTTCATACCTGTTCTGGGCCCTATTATTAGTCTTGATTTTATTTTTTGGCTGTGGTGGGCATAAAAATTGATTAAATCAATTTTGTTTGTAGGTTTGCGGTAAACTCTAAAATCTAATTGTTTCATATTGACAGGATGTTGAGGAAAGCTAGACCTAACTGTATTTTACGCCCATGCTTTCTGCATTATTAAATCTCTTTATGACGTTTAGTATATTTTCATTCATATTAGCAGGACGCCACCTACCAGTATATATTTGGGGTAAGTGGAACTTTTAGGCACTATGTACTATGAACCGGACTAAAAATTCTAGGAAAATACAAGCAAAGAAGAACATTGCTTATTGGGGATCCCATCGGTAATCGGATTTTTTTCTTGTAGAAATTTTTATGGAAAGAGAAGAAACAGTAGTTAGTAATCAGTTTGCATATTTATATAATTTTATGAACCATGAAGAGAGCGATAGAGTAGTTAGTGGGAAAGAGGTTGTAGAGAGAAAAACAAGTCTTCTGCCATAAGACTGCATAAACGATGTTGAATATTGCACCGATGATGCCAATCCACTTTGGGTTGCTGATTTTCTGCACGATTATAATGGAATTTTATTGACTGAAAAACTAGAAAATTACTGATCAAATTAAAAATTTATGCCTACAAAGACCTGTTCAATAAATTTTAATAAACGACAGCATCATGTTGCCTGAAGTTGAAAAATCCTTTTCGATTAATTCCCATTGACAAGACAGAGTCACATATTTATAGATCGAAAATAAAACATTGCATTGATAGAAGAGATAGTGCAGTTGCAGTTTCGTGTACAGCACAAAACTACAAGTAAAATTCTTACTCTCATAAGAAACAAATAGTCATTTTCTTTGATAACATTTTCTAGGTATCGCTAACCAAAATATTAGTGTCTTGTCGAAAGATATTAATAAAAAATGGCATTTTCTAATATTATTATGTATGTAGCAAATGAGACTAACATACTTGTACATATATGTAGGAGAAAGAAAGAAAGAAAGAAAGAAAGGAAGAAAATGAATAATAAATGCATAAGAAAATATAAAAAAATGTTAAAAATTTATGAACTACAGAAAGAGTAAAAGAGAAGAGGGAGAGAGAGGGATTAAAGTTATCAAGAAGAAATGAAAGTGGGTTGAAAACACGATTTAACCTTTTGAGCCCTGCGTCCATGAACAATTTTAACCCTTGTGCCTGAGCTAATGAGTCAAAATTTGAAATTAATTGGTATGTAATGTTTCACGGTAGATATAAAAATAGTTACAAGTGTTTACCCACCATTCAACCGGTGGCTGGGCATTACGTCATTTTTCTCTACCACCGGTAAGCGGTAAAGCGGTGGTCAGGGCTCAAAGGGTTAAGGCTAAGTAGATTGCTAAGAGCTACACTGGATAAGAAGATGTGGCATGACACGATTAGCCACGCCCTGAAGGGACAAGGCACATAAAAGAGAAATAAATATTGAGAGAAACTGTTACATGAGGGAGGGAGACAGACAGACGGGCGGACAGAATTATAGCCAGAGATTGAGAAGTTGATAGAAACAGAGGAAAGATTGCAGGATGAAACAATAAGCAGAACAATATTGAAAACTGTGCTAATGTCAATAAATAGAAATATTTATATAAAATCGAGGGTGTGATAAAATGTAGATAAAAAGCAAGAAAGACGAAAAAGAAGAGGACGAGAGAGTAAGAAAGAGTTGGCAGAGAAAAGCAATGAAAAAAAATGAAGTTTCAATGTGTCAAAAGATGCTTAATCAAATATATGAGTGTAAGGAAGAAGGAAAATAGAAAGAAAGGACTTTAAATGAATGAAATGAAAAAAAGAAGCAGGGAAATAAAAAGAGGAAGTTGAACGTAACGTTTGTGCTCATATAAGAGAGGAATGATATGCGGCTGTGTAGAGAGAGAGAGAGAGAGAGAGAGAGAGAGAGAGAGAGAGAGAGAGAGAATAGGGGAGGAGAGACTGTCAACCCTCATTATCTTTATTATATTTGTAAGCCTGAAAAGCCTTTTCCGTTGGCAAACAGATTAATCAAACGCACAGACAACCTAAACGCGTGTTCCGCGCTTCGAACCACAAGACATGACGTCTATTTTAATGCACAGGCGGCACCAATGCCGGCCAGAGGCAAAAACATGATTTGTGGGAATTCTGTAGCGTCAAAATAATGAAACTTGATTCTTGAAATTATATATATATATATATATATATATATATATATATATATATATATATATATATATATATATATATACAGGAAATGTTTGCTAAGACCACATTTTGTTTCGTATGTCTACAGTATGTCACACATTGCGTAAATGATGTCTGTTTAGTTACGCTTGTAGAATCCTGTTTTTAAGGATTTCTTGAAGTCAGATCTTTATTCCATTCAATTTTTATGTTTCTAGCTTTCACTTTTTCACATACGCTCCAAATATAGAAGAATGACACAAAAGGCTACCCTTCCTTAAAATATATTGCAAGAGTTTATTTTCTTTTTTTAATTTCTTTTTTGATAAAATAATCCAATGTTCTGTTTTTGCTGCCTTCATCTTTATAAAAAAATGGATTGATTACTTTATTTAACTTCCCAGCTCACTATTCGGTCGAATCAAAGTAAGAGATATTTTCTTTAGAAGGAAGAAAAACTTTTGCTGAATAGTCGGCGACTAAACTGCCTCACCCACTTCTTTTCATTGAGTGCGATGAGGGTGGTCAGATGAAAAAAATAAGACCTATCGAATGGTGGAAGAACTTTTGATGAGTCAACGGCCAGCTAACTAGAGTTGGTGTTTCAATAAAAACTCCGTGCAGAAGGCGACGATAAACCGCTCTACAATCGATCACCAAAACATTCATAACAATACACAATCCAGTGACCTTTTGCAAAACAAATGCAAATAAAACGGCGTAAAAGTGTTAAGCTCTTTGGGAATGATCCCTTACTCGGTAAGCAGAGGCAGGAGCAACAGGTGTCAGCGGACTGTTATCAGCAACAAACAAAAATACTAACAGGGACATGAAATGTAAAGACATTTCACCAATGTAGTTAATTTGAAAACATCAAAGAATGAGCTAAATATACACATTCTATGAGTATGTGAATGTAGATGGGCGAATAATGAAAATTTCGCCAGTGTTGCACACAGGATCCTATATAGAGGCAAATAGAGAAATGAAAGTGAAATAGGCTTAATACTAGACAGTGACGAAGAAATATGTTTTGGATACTGTCAACTGTCTGACAGAATTATTTTAGTTAAATTGAAAGAGAAAACTTTTAACATAGTTATAGTTGCATATGCACAGACGGCACAAAACACTGAGGAAGAAATTGATCATTTTTACGGCACACTGTATAACGGCAATATTCTATGCACATTCTCTACGCATTTTCGTTAAATGATATTAAGGCGAAAGTAGGAAAAGAACGAGAAGACGAAATAGTTGGCAAATTCGGACGAGGAACCAGAAACGAACTCTGCAAAAGATGGGTTCAATGGTGCACAGTAAACGACCAGATAATAACCAACACTCCACTCCAAGAACACTGAAGACGCTTATGAACATCGAGAAGCCAGTACGAGACACGAAGAATCAGATTGATCACAATTATCTACAAAACGTTCCGAAAAGCAATTTTACACTGTGAAATATATCCAAGTACCGACTGAGGGAACGACCGTTTTCCAGTCGTATGCTACCCTAGAGTAAAATTACAGAAATTAAAGAAAGTCAAAGCAACGTCTACACTATACGACAGACTCACGAATAATCCAAGTTAAAAAGAGATGTTTATAGGCAGAGTTAAAAAAAACAAAAACTTTAGTGATACCAGAAATTCAGAGTGGGACACACCAGTGACATCAGCAAAGGAAAGCGTAACACGGATATAAAATAAATTGATTAATCCGTTTTCTAGGGTTTGCAGGTTACTTAAAGCAAAGAACATATTAATTTAAAAAAGCTACCAGAATTTGTTATTAGAGGGTAAACTCTTAATATAAATTACGAAGATGACATAGTGTTGATGGCAGACACATAAACTGCAAGATCTCCTCGACAAGGTAGTAAAAGAAAAGACCATTTCAATTATAACAAGACAAAATTTATAGTTGTCAGCAAGAGAAAAAGACCCAAATGCCGACTACGAATAGATGTCAAAATAAAAAAGTACAGAAATTTAAATATTTGGGAGGTGTCTATAAACAAGCACATCCTTTTCAATTTCTTTAGAAAAAGAAAAGTTAATTTTCTAGTTACGAGCATCGATGAAAAAACGATTGGTTTTGGGGGTTTGATAAAATTGGGGTTACGACACAAATATATTTAACGCCCCCCCCTATGAGGGATAGATGTGGCACCCCAAATTAATGTATATATTTTGGCAAAACGAAAATTTTTCAGTACCTCCTCTTTTCAGTTATGAATTGCGATTGAATTTGTGTTTGTATGTGTATGTGTGTATACTGCTTTTTGTATGTGTGTGTGTAGCAAAAACACACAAACACCCAAGCACACACAAACACCCAAGCCCATACACAGACACCTAGACATACACGTATCCTAACCACGATGTAAAAGAAAACAAGCGGACATATACATCAGCACGATAAAAGAGGTCAACTCAATATAATAAAAAGAAACAACCCTAAACAATTCGGCAAATACGGTCAAAAAGAGGTCAGCACAATAGAAAGGAAACAATCACCAAGAAACTGTACATTTCTTAAGTGATAACACAACAGCATTGAAAATGAAAGCATTACTGCAATGCGCTCCCGAAACTTCGAAGTCAGCATAACAGAGGCAAAACACCTCTCAGTTAAGTGATAAGTTTCTCCACATTAATTCTACTAACGCTCTATTCTTACATTTTAATATCGAGTACTTGACAAAAAACTGCCTCTCTAAAATGCATTCTAACCAGTAAAAAAGAACCGGCAATTTTGGCACCTAAAATCTCTTACAACTATACATACATACATACATACATACATATATACATACATATATATATATATATATATATATATATATATATATATATATATATATATATATATATATATAATGTGTGTGTAGAAATTGTGTAACAGAATATGCAAATAGATTCATAAATAATTTTGTCTAGAGGAACTGAAAATTGTTACATTTATACAAATATATACTTATATGAATATCTGTATCAAATTTGTATCTAAAGAATAGCGGATGTATGCATAAAAATGCAGTCTATAACTGCATATTATTTACTGGCATGCACTCACATATATGTATGCGGACACACACACACACACATATATATATATATAGATACATTGATATTCACAATAACAAAATAAAAGCGTATAACGTCATACAAATAAACGAAAGCCGCTGTCAGTTGGTCGAAGAGTTAATCAATCAGGCTCCTCCGAAGTAATCCTCCTAACCCAGCGGCTGGATTTGCAAACGACAGCGTAAACCTACGAAGTTCTTTGTCGGCATTTCTTTTTTCTTGTTTTCTCTTTTTGTATCCTTTTGTTAAGAATGTTCTTATTCAACGTCTTTTTTAATTTAATGTTTACCTAATTTGTCATTTTTTACTTTTTTTATGCCAAGTCAAGATCTTGTTTGTTTCGAAGGATCAAAAAGTCAGATTTGCTTTTAATCAACAACCAAAACGCACAACAATATTTTTTATTTGTGATTTTTCGTATTCCTTCTTTCTCGTCTGATGCTTTCTAGTTTTTGTTCCACGTCAGCACACATCTTCTTATTCTAGTTGTAAATAACATCCCGTGTTTGTTTCAATATTTATACATGAGCAGGGAAGAATGGATTTTCTTGCATACATGCGAAAATTTTAAAGCTATGTTTTTTTTTTAATAAAATTTCACTATCCTCAGAGTTAAGCATTTTTGTCCGTGAAAGATATTTGAATTTTCTATATAATAGAAAATTCAAATGTATCTTGGTTCTAGTATTTCTTTATATGTAAAGATAAATCTATATGCATGAAATCCACATTAACAATAATAAACAAGGTAAAAAACAAACCTCCCAAGAATGCGTTTAGCTACCGTGTTCAAAATGTAAATCCAAACATTTACACAACAGAAACGCGTAGACATACGTTCGTGCGCGTGCGCACGCACGCACGCACACGCGCGCACACACACACACGCACACGCACACACAACTGCATGCGTGTATGCATAAACTTCCATTCGGTCAATCGCTAATATAAGCAAACGTTCAACTTTATTAAATATTCAGGATTAAATTTAATGCATTCACTTATGATGCAAAACTGAAATAGAATTTAAAATCTGCCAATATTCATACGGTTGCAGTGTGTATGTATTTATGCATTTATGCATTTATTATTTTTAATAAGATTGTATGCAATTCATATTCTATTTTTTAGTATTATAGAAAATATAAAATATTGTATGAACATTTACAAGCGAATACATCACAAAGATATCCAAGAATCACACGTTTGCAATTAAAGCAAAAATAGTGTGTAAAAGTATGTATGACTATTTTTCATCCAAATATGTACACCCGACATTAGGCTGGGAAGGTGTGCGTATCGATGTGCAATTCGAGATTTCTTGATGGCTATGACATTTAATTGCCTTCTATCAATTTTGTTAGTTTTATTTATTTATTTTTGTCATCGTGTGGCTCATAAAATTACTTTTCACTGAGAAAGTAGGTTCTGGGATACTGATTTTCAAATATTTAGCGGTGTGCTAGACAGGAAGTTTGACTTTTACCTATGAATTTTTTCTAGTGCAGCAGGTAACAGTCAAAGTGTGAAATACAAAAGATTCGGCCTTGTAATTAGAAAATATTATTTTGATAAGTAAAATAAACAAAGAAATGCAAGATATAGATAGAGAAAATAAAAAATGCAAAAGAAATATTCTAAAAATGGAAGAAAAGTGTATTGTAACAGAAGAAAATTCAAATGGTTTAGCAAATTATCTTACTTGTAGTAGGTCAGTTGCAATGCTAATTGGATGAAAGAGTCCGGACTCATATTCTGGGATTTAGGGAATTCTTTTCCGAAGGTGGTGAAGCGGAGAACATAGAGATCAAGGTCGCTAATTAACCTAAAAGTAAAGATAAAAATAGCATCAGAATTAATTGACCATTTAAAATCACGTTTATATATACAAATATATAAATAAAATATATTAAATGGTGTGTGTGTGTGTGTTTGTGTGTACATATATATATATATATATATTTATATATATATATATATATATATATATATATATATATATATGAGATAACGATATATATTTTTATATATCAAGAATAGTATTGGGGAAATTGTATGACAAAATGGAAAAAGTTTACTTGTGGCGCGTATCGCCCTTAATGACTTCATACGTACAGAGTGCGATGGGCAAATTGTTGCCATTTTATATTTTTAATTTCTTGAATGCGCGTTGTTTGTTTTTGATTTTGTCAACTGCACAGTATAGTAGGATCAATCGGGCACCGTCTGTGAGAAAAAACCGCCATGACGCAATTCACTGCGACAGAATTTTGGAAACGGTATACTGTACTGCTTGGCATTCGCACCGGAAGCTCCAATACGAACATTTCAGGGGGTTTGGGTGCCAATCTGAGGACAGTGCAAAGGATTCGGAAAGAGTTGGATGAGTCTAATGATGATTACGAAGGTATGTCATGTCAGAAAACTCACTCAGTTAGTTCTGATAACAAAAAGAACTCCCGAATTTGTTGGCGAGGGCCTCTGACTCAAGACAAAGGTACTCAGCAAGGTTCTCCAGCAGCTAGTGGCTGCTGAAGGATATTATGCCTGGCAACAAGACACTGCACCATGCCTTACAAACAAGAGAACCCAGTCATGATTGTCAGACAATTTCTGCGACCACATCACCCCCTATATCTGGCTACCTATCTCCCCAGACTGCAACCCACTTGATTATTATGTGTGGGTCGCATTTGAGAGAAAGATCATAAAACTCCTTGTAACACCAAAGATGAACTGAAAGCAAGGGTTATGGCAGCATTCATCAACTTAAACAAGGAGACTGTCCAGAAGAGATGCAGGAGATTCCGAAGTCGTCTGGATGCCGTGTTTGAAGCCAATGGTAATTTAATTGAATAACTTTACTCATTAGTATTTCCAAATATTTTTGTGTAATTTTGGTAAATATATATGTGAAAATGAGATGTCAGATTATTTTCATTTTTGTGTAACTTAGACGACAATTTATCCATCGCACACTGTTTGTGTGTGTGTGTGTGTATATATATATATATATATATATGTATGTATATATATATATATATATATATATGTATATATATATATATATATATATATATATATATATATATATATATATATATATATATACTGTGTCATAGTCATTAAAATATAATTTCCGTTTTCTCTATTTCAGTCTTAAGACTTAAATAGAATAATGGTCACCAAACTATTTTTATAGACAATTTAAACATATTTTTCTTTTATAATAATTCTTCCATCTTTTTTATTCAATTAATTAACTAAAAATAGTGCTAAGAAATTTATTAAACCGAATTAAATTTTTAAACAAAGAAAAAATGTCACATTTACACACCACATTCCGTTTTTTTTTCCTTTTTAATGGAAGACGAAGATATATTTGTAGCGACATAAATATATGGAAAAAGGTGATCAAAATAAGTGCTGGTCATTTTAGAAGATAATTTAATTCTTTGATTTTCAGGAATTAATTCTGTGTTCTGACTAATGATAGAAGTAGAAGCAAATAAATTTAACGAAAAAAGTAAACTTTTCCAATGAACGCCAGGGGATGCAATTAACTCATATTTGAATATTTTTCTGAAATTGTAAAATATCATGCTTAGTTTTGTATAACAACAAAGAAAGAGAAATCGAAAATTTATATGGCTTATTCATTTTTTCCTTTCATTTAAGAGAATATTTAAAAATTTTGTTATCTTCTGAGATTTTTTCTTATTGCTTTTTTAAAAAACAAAACAAAAACAAAACTTCTTTCATTCATTTTTCTCGCTTTTCTTCTTTTCATAAACATTTATCACATTTTCTTTTTCTTTTATTAACTCTTCTTTGTTGATTCTGCCTTTCATATCTTCATTCTATTTTTGTTTCTTTCGTATTTTCTTTCTCTTCCAGAAATGAGTTTGTGTAGCTGTAACCGATGGTAGTAAGAAGAAGGAGTAAGCTGTCATCGGAAAACATTAGTCCGAGAAGGCGAGATGAGACTCTCTTGGAGGTTAGCATCAACTATGCTGATGGAAGGTAAAAAGGGTTATCTCATGTTTAAAAGAGAGCAGGTTCGTTTTTGAGGCGTTCAAATTAGCAAGCCATCCTTGCCCCAGTTAACAACAGATTGTAGGTCATTTTTGAGATCAGCTGCCAATTTGACCCTATTGAAGCGATCATGCATACTATTAAGACAGGAGTAAATAGTCGCGTCATCCGCATAGATACTGAGTTGAGAACTGATGTCACTTATGAATATAAGGAATAACGTAGCTCCAGGGATGAAGCCCTGTAAACACCTGCATCAATGCGAACAGATCTAGACAAGCGGCCATTAAGGACAGACTGAATTCGGCCGTATCCTTTCAACTTGTAAAGACCGCTATGCCAAACCCTGTCAAACACTTCGAGATATCCAAAACAACAATCCGAGCTTAACCATATTTATTTAAAACTTGATAGACTCTTTCAGCAATAGTTGTTAATACATCAGCAGTTGAAGGCTAATAGACCTATAGTTAGAAGGATCAGATGGTTAGTCCTTAGATTGGAACTATAGAATAGGATTTCCATCAAGTCTACATGCTTTATGAAGATCCAGTTTAGAGATGATAGCAGAAACCATAGACGGAATTATACTCAAATCTCACACAATAGATACGCACTTCCAAGTGGAAAGGCGGGCAAAGATTCTTCAGATGAGTCGAATTTGAAGAAAATTTATGAACAAAATATTCTGCTTTATCAGTAGAAGATTTTAACACCTCAAATTGAGCGAAGTGGGGCGGAATAGAAGACTTACTCTTATTTAACACACTGTTACACAGACACTAGTAGTCACGTGAACCATTTTTTAGAGTCTATACGCTACCTATACGCTATCAGCAAACAAAGACTTAGCCTCTTTCAGGACACGCTTACAATTATTTCGAACAGTCACAAATAGGCGTCTGTTGTTGTCTGTTGAATTATCACGCTGATTCATGTGGGATATAGCGGCTAAACGGCCAGTGTGAATCAAGAAGAAGATTGTATCTTCACCTGGTATTTGCGAGAAGGAACAAATGTATTAATAAAGGCTTTAACCCAAGAAGAAACTTCTGTGGCACAATACTTAATAGGAAGGTTAAGAATATCCATCCAAGGAGCGAAATGAATCCCAATCAGTATGAAGTCTTGTAAATAGGAGATTCTTTTCTAATAGACAACTCAAGAGAAATAATAACATATACTACAGCGAAATCCGAATTGTCAAAAGGACAGAGTTGTGATAGTCTACAAGAGCTAGGAGAGGAGGGAAAGAAGAAATCAAATAAAAAGGCACATTGATCAAAATTATTAGGAAAACGAGTAGGGAAATTAAGTATTTGACTGAGAGTCTGAGCAACGAAAAAATTGAAACTGAATACCAACAACAACAGTAACATTAGAATGCTTGAGCCACTTGGACGTAATTTGCATTAAAATAACCAAAGCATAAATATTCATAGATGGATGTAAATTCCTGCAATTCTCTTAGAGAAATATGCGCTTCAACTGCTTCCTGTTCTCTCTAAACTCTACAATAAAGACCTTGTCGCTTCTTGCTTCCCAGCCTGTTGAAAATCCTCTTTTGTAGTCGGTGTTTTTAAGAACTTGGGCCAAGTACTGAACTGTTAGTTTTCTACTCTCTTTGGCAAAGTACTAGAGGCTCTAATCAATTAGGAATTGGTTAAGCATCTCTCATCAAATGATCAAATAGGTCAAATGACGATGTATTAACGGTTATTGACGAAAGAGTCTCTTACGTTTTAGATAAGAATGGTGAAACTCGGGTTGTTGCTTTAGCCATTTTGAAGATGTTTGACAGGTTTGGGAATGCTGATCTTTTTCACAAAATTCAGCCTGAAACACCCTAACCCTTTATTTTTCTGGCAGGATTTTATTTGATGTAATCTTATGAAATGGGGAAATTAAAGTTTTCTTGAACGGCCACTCTTTTATGTCTTTCTACGTAAATGTAGGTGTCTCTCAGGGCTCTATTTGTTCCAAATGTTTATCAACAACCTTCCTAATGTCATCAATTCTCGACTCGGTGTCTATACTAATGAAAACTATTTACTTCTGTCGTAATGGCGGTTCGATAAATGAAATTGGCAAGCTGGTGTTTGTTTTTCATTGGTTACGTAGACCTCAAGTGTATTTGTCTTGTTTCGTAGAATTCATGTATCACAATTATCGTTGGTCTATGCTGGATGTGTGTTTGTGGGCATTTTATTTATCTGCTAGATAAATAAAATGTTGATTGGGGATGTTTTATGTGGTAGTGAATGAATTTAGGCTACACCGGTTGTGGTTGTGGATAGTGATAGAAATTAAATTCTTTAGCTATAGATTTTATCATAGTGATATAATAAAGTGTGTTTGACATGTGTTTATCGATGGGGGAAATATTTATCAGGATTCATTTTAAGTATTTTCTACATAATACATTATGTTTTGTTCTTGGCATATATTAAATGGAAGTTATGGTCCATTTTATTTCTGTGTATAAAACGTTTTCCTAACGTAGATCTCTTATCGTAGATGTGGGCTTTAACATATGAGAGACCTAAATTGGAACAACCCTCTGAACTCGCTCGTAGAGTATCAAGGTTAGAGGTTTATAACCAAGTAAGCCAAGTAATATTAATGATCAGAATATCGCATTTATAGATGCTACAAAAATTTGCATCTGGCTTCTTCTTTGTTGTTCGCTTATTTATGAATATAAAGTGATGAACAGAAAGAGAGAAGAAAAAAGAGACAAAGATTGAGAAAGAATAACAAAAAGAAAACCACACACACACACACACACACACACACACACACACACATATATATATATATATATATATATATATATATATATATATATATATTGAAAGAGAATATCACTTACTTGTCGATGGCTTTCCGGGAATCATTGATGTCTTTCTTAATGTCTTCTGTGATCTTCCATTTTAATTTTCGTGGGTAAGGCAAGTCGCAGATGGATTGCATTCGATGAAGTCTCATTGCACGGAGTTCTTCCCTGAGGTTGTAAAAGTTGAGTAGGCGGTAATGACCATACGGGTTATGAGGGGGTCAAATATTAGATGTACAAAAGTACCAGAGAGGTTCATCAAATCGATTTAGATTTAGTCACCAAAACAACATCCAATAATTTACAGGTGCGCGAAAAATAAAGGGAAGAAAAAAATTACTTGGCTTTATTGGTATAATTGATAAATATGATTATATGATGAACTAGCTGTAAGTTAAGGTAAACAGTGCCTAACCTGATTAAACTTATAAAGATTATTAATTTATTAACTATAAAAAATAAAAATTATTAAATATAACAAGTTTATATAACGTTTCAATTTTTGCGGATTTGTAAATTAGTACACAAAATTCAATACATAATTCAGTCAATGATTATTTCCATAAGATTTATCAAATTTCTTTCATATTCTGAATTATACCAGTTTTGATATTCTGTTACGTTTGAAAGGTTATTAAAATCTGAACCCTCGTTACAAGATGTAAACATAAGAGGAAATGAAATGTAATTCATTAATATTATTAAGAATATTTTGAGATTATTCTGATCCCCACAAGTCGGCCTGAAAGACTTAGTGGCATTTTGGGTAACAGTTTTGCTTTATGTCCTTAAACAAATTCTGATGAGCTTATTAAAAAAAGGAGCAAAAAATTGACTGTGAGAAAATGGTGAAATAGAAATAAAGATACAAAATAGTAAGTAGGTACTTTGGCTATGAGGTCATCTATTAAGATAGCGACACACACACACACACTGCCGGATTTACATATGGACTAGTATGGGCTGCAGCCCAGGGATTCCAAGACTTGAGGGCCCTTTAGTCTTGGACCTTCCATTGAGAAGAAAAAATGTTAAAGTAAAAGAAAAAGTAAATATACAAATCTCTTAAATTTAACTTCACCGATTGTTATTTTGAACTTCTTAATTCATGATATCAAGTATTTTTGTCAGTGAATGAGCGACTGGAACGTAAGATGTTTTAACTTGCACTTTTGCAAGTACTAAAAATTGTTATCTATTAAATGTGGAAGCTGATTTCGATATGCTCGGTTCAATTCTGTTTCGTTCAGTTTGCAATAATGCCCTTAGAAAATGCATGAATCAATCTTCCTTCAGCTACAGATTAAATAGTAGGGTAGTCTGGGATCTCTTGCTTTGAGGTGACAACTAGTTCAAGAGAATTCTAAACCAGTTTGAAGAGGGATGGGCTCTGATAGAGCTATCTTGCCCAAGACACACTACGGCTTCTATGGCTGCAGTACATGCGGTTTCCTTGCGAAACTACAACTGATCTTGCTATTAATAATTCGAGCCAAGATTCCTAAATCTGATAAATTATGAAATAATTGGAAATAACAAATATCAGGATTTCTTACATTACAACAACGCATTTTGTATCAAGTCATATCTTGTGATTACATTTGAGGGAAAACTTTTTTGTCAAATCTAAAATTAAGAGTAAAGCTCGATTTGCACAACTAAGAGGGTCGTTCAAAAAGTTATAAGCGTCACCCAGAAAGAAGAGCCACAACTAAACATTTTTGCTGTGGCAACACTCTACCACTTCTTATAGAACTAGAAAAACTAATTCAGATTTCTGTCTTAATTTCTGTGCTGATGGGAGGTGTGTGACAAATCTAAAAATGAACAAAAGAGAGACCCAAGAAGTCATAAAGCATCTTAAAAAATAGGTATGGCACCATGACGATCTGGTACAGACACTTGCCGAGGACTTTGCTTCCTACGTAACTGTGAAGAAGTGGGCTGCGAAATTGAAGCGGGGCAGGGACAGAACAGATAACCCTCTGTCAGGTCGTCCAAAATATCAACCACTGATGAACAAGTATGTTTTGGATTACAGATGACCTACTGCCCAGCAGATAGCCAAGTCGGCTATCTGCTGGACAGTGAGAAGTCTGTCATCCATGGACATTAATTTTAGTTCTGTCCATACTGTTTTAACTGAGATGAGTAAGCTGTCTGCAAGATGGTTCCCAGGAATGATGACAGCAGATCAGAAGCTAAAAAGGTTTGACATTTCTAGGGCGCTTCTGACTCGCTTTCAGGCTGACCCTGAGAATTTCCACCGCAGATTAGTAACTTAAGATGAAACCTGGGTTCACCACTTCGAACCTGAATTAAAGATTCAAAGTAAACAGTGAAAACACTGGTTCTCCACCCAGAAGAAATTCAAGCAGGCAGCGTCTGTTGGTAAAGTGGTGACTTTTGTTTTTTATTCTGAAGGCGTAATCATGATAGACTATGAGGCAAAAGGGGAAATATCAATGGTCAGTACTATGCATCAGAATGAAAAAAAAAAAAAAAACTAAGGAAGAAATCAAGTCGAAACGCAGAGAGAAGCTGGGGGCAGAATTAGATCCATCTGATTTCTTGTATCCTAAACTCAAATCCCACCTGTGTGGTCGCCATTTCGGAAACAATGATGAGATCTATGTGCCGTAGAGGACCAGGACGCCACCTTCTTATGTGATGGGATTGCAATGCATCATTGGACCAAGTGCATTAATGCCAAGAATGCATTAAGGTACTATATTAAAGAATAGGGAAAACTTTCTTATTTCTCCAAATCCTTTTGGGTGAAGCTTAGAACTTTTTGAACAACTCTCGTAAGTCCTAATTATTTGAACTCTTCTGACTTTTTTTAGTTTTCTTTTTGTTAAGCACAGAGTGTCAGACGAAAGTAAAGTTCAGAGGAAAGGCAAAAAGTGGCAGATTGACACTTTCAATATTTACAAGAATAATAGTTGACAAAAGAAGTTATTGAAAACAAGACGATAGGAATGCCTTCTCTTTCAACGTGAATTGAAACATTCGTTTATCAGTTCGATTTATTGATGTTATTCCAGTCACCGTGATATATATATATATATATATATATATATATATATATATATATATATATATATATATATATATATATATATATATAGATAGATAGATAGATAGATAGATAGATAGATAGATAATGTATCGTGCTGAAGGTCAGCTAAAATTTTTAGACAGAAACGAACAAATGAGGGCATAATTGGGGTGAAGGGCGAAGTGTGTCTGGAAGAGAGAGAGAGAGAGAGAGCGAGAGAGAGAGCGAGAGCGAGAGAGAGAGAGAGAGCAGAGAAGAATTTATATCTATCCTAAGTTTCTTTATGAACATTTGAATAATATCAAAATTATGTCCTTTTCCTGTTCATCTGTATCTTTTTTTTCTCTCCTTGGCAGCCAGTACAACTGCAACATTTAATAGATGCGTGCTTTGCCTTGAGCGCCCATTCATAAAGTTCGTTTCTCGTCATCATCGCTGAAAATGACTTGCTTCTGCCTGTGTCATTTCGACAAAGGCGCATAGAAAATGGGATCAAAGATGCCGAACGTTGAGTGACGGTTGCGTGTAACATCGGTGCAAGGCCAGGAAAACATCCACTCTGTTGGGCCAGTTGTGTAGCTTGTGTCGAAATTCATGCCTGAAGGCTTGTGAATTCCAAATGTAAACTCACTATTTAAGACTTCTCATTCTTCTTTCCTGCTTTCGCTGTTGTCATTAACGGATGTGACTAGCGTTTTATTTTCAGTTTTGTTAGGATTACTTTTTTGGCTTGAGGTTCTTTTTTATCTTCAATTGCATTTTTTTGGTTTTCTTTTGCGAACGATTAAAAAGAAAAGGATTCATCAGTTTTTCAACAATTTATTTTAGTTTTTCTCCCTTCAACCAAAAAATATACCTTAACATTCCCCACTTTTTCTTTGCTATTTGTCCGTTTTCTGGTCGTTGACACAAATATTTTGTTACTTCGATTATCAGTAGTACTATGATAACAATAAGAGAGATGTGCGGGTATTGTAACAGATATCGACACAGAAAATGGAATCGGTGAGCAGAGTTCAAATTTCGGGCTAGTCTGTTGCATTCATTTTCTCACAAATGCATGAATTCGTGTCTTCGCCCGCCAGCTAAACGTTAATTAGCAGGATACATTGACCTTTATTGGGTGGCAAAACCGTAAAAAAGACAATTCGAACATAAGAAATGGATCCTGTAGAGAACCATAATTGTCTTTCTGAAGAAATACAGCATTAAAAATTATAATGAAAGTTAATATTCCTATCTAAAGCTAAAGATACTTTAATTGAAAAAGAAAGCCGATAATTGAATTACAATTTACAGTAGAAACGCACGCTTGCTCAGGTTATAATAGATTGTGCATAATTTGAAATGCTTAAAAATATTTTTATTTTCTTAGAAGACAAATTTGATAAATTGGTTACTTGCAACACGGGAAGTACAGTTAGTCTCAGTTTGTACTACTAGTTGTAGAAGACGGTTTTTAACAGTCTCCTTCACAAGCACTGACCATTTACAGGATGATACTTCACACAGTATTGATAAACAAATTATTGTATAATACTTTTCAATATTTTATAATCTCATATTTAATACCTTATATGATGCTCTTAAGATAATTACATTTTACCATTGGAACATAGAAGGAAATATTTTAAAATTCAATATTGTTATTTGATAAATAAATGACTTTTTAAGTAAAATTATCTAAAGCCTTGTCAGAAATATTGAAAGAAAAATTCTCTGTCAGTATCTTGTTTCGAGATTTGTCTAAAGATATTTCTGGCAAACGGCTGTTTGGGTACCAGACCAACATCTTTGTAGTTCTGTTATCTATAATTGATTTTTTATTTTACTCTTGAAGCCTGAAAAAAAAATACGACATGCGAAATTTGGAAACACTTTCAAATATTCCGTGTAAAAAAATTATTTTTAAAATCAGTGTTCTGGTTTCTATTTCTGTCTTCATTACTCGTTCACTGAAAAATAATATTTTGTCTTTCCTTTATATATATATCACTTTAAACATTACATATTAGTATACGCTTTACGCCCCCCCCCGCCATTTTTATAAACGGGGAATTACAGCTACCCATTTATGTATTGGAGAAACAAAGAAAATGTGCCTTCATAGGAAAAACAACAGACTGAGCCAGGGTGCTTTACACCGCTCGACTAAACCGAGCTTCACAGCTCGACAAGATTTTATTAACCTTTTAATCATGCCAGTGGTTTCCCCTAAAAAGGAGGCAGTGCAAGTTCGAACGTTGCTAAAGGGTATGTTTTCATTAAGATTCCTGAATGCAAAGGCCGGTAGATGTAATTCACACTTTTTAAAAACAGGAAGTATACGTTTGAAGTGGTAAGAAATAGTGGCATCAACTTACAATATTTTTCTCTTACAATTCTTCGTGTTGTTTTCCAAAAAAGATAAAACACTTAAGCTTTTCCTGGCTAGTCGTTCTCACATTTTTTCATACCAACTTCGTCAATTGTTCTATTAGTCGGCAGGTCAAAATAAATAATAAATAAAAACATAGGAGTTGCTTATTTGATTTAATGCAAATCTCTATTCTTACTTTCATCACATCAAATTAATGAAAAACCTTTATCACTTAGATCAGAGAATTCAAAAGAATTTGCTTCATACTTTGTAAGCTTGATAATTTCAATGGTCTGCAACTTTTCATGGGATGATGTAAATATCCTGTCTTTGTGATTCAACCCCGACCCGATTTAAACAAGTGATATGGCGATTGTTTGCAACGATTTCATATTTTCCCGTCATGTTCTTGTGTGGTATTATGACGTTGCAAAATGCTGCTACACCGTTTATAACTTGGTTCAATATATTGTACAGCTCCCACTTTAAATGCTGCATCATAAGCCGTTCTCCCTTTGCTTAAATTTTGTAGCCATTGTTTCTAAAATTTAGTTATTTCTCGAGTATTTATGTTGAACCTGTTTTAATGGAAATTGTAGTGGTTAATATATAAAAAAATCCTTTGTAATTACTAAAATTATCTGCAACGATGTAATTAACTGTGATCCTTCAGAGCTCCAATTAATTAACAAAATTCAATTGAAGAAAAATTCCTTAATTTACTACTGAAATTTAATTTTTTTTTTTATAGTTGTATGCCTTTTATATTTTTTCATAAATCTTTTTGAAGTCATATTTAACTGTAGACAATTAGATTTTTATATCTACTCCAGCGAGTAAATCTAATTACCAAGATTAGTTTTATTGTGTATGCAAAAAATTCCGCTACACGCAAATGGAAAATATACTGATTTGTTTTTTTACGGTTTATCAACCATTTGAGGGTTATTTAAAGCCGGAACATAGTTTGGATTGTAGAAGGGAGCGCTTGGGAAGCGATCCCCCTTCTAAGTACTGACCGGGTCCGACCTTATTTAATATCGATGATAGAATGAGATACGGTGTTTTCAGCCCGATCTCACCGTAAGCTCGTTGGAAAGCCGAGACTTATTTTAGCCGCGATAACTGCGGATATGTTTTAATTTTTGTTTCTGATAATCTTTCATAATGAATTTCACTTTAAATTATTCAAAATGATTTTCCTTTTGTGGACGCTTACATGGAACTCGCTGACCTCCACTTTGCGAACTCCAGGGTGGTAAGAAAATAGAACTCAGCGCGGTGTGTTAGATTTACGTCTTGAAGGAAAAGTAAAAATAGCTATTTTAGCAACTCATATTTTTCTGGTTACATTCGTGTATATACACATGACTAAATTACCGAAAGGTATTCCGGAAAACGAATTCCAAGAATGTTTCTTACAATGGCACTATGATCTCACGAAATGTATAACTTCACAAGTGGAGTACATTGAAGATGACAGCAGCCATTAGTGACCAGGTAAGTAAAATTTGTTTTTACAGGACCATTCCAGGAATTAAATTATCACACCTCGTATAAGAAAATCTACAAGTATGTTTAACAAGTCGGCTATGTATTAAGAAACATTTAGTAGAATTATTAATATTTGCCAATTTTAAATTTCTATATGTAAATAAGTCAGAGTGTGTTGGGCTTGAGAGTAAGAATGCAGGTTTCACTCATTCTTTATGTGAGAACAATACAATTCCTGTATGTGGTAAGGGAGGTGTTTTTTTTTCTCGAGGGGGTTCAGTTTGTTATTTGCCTACAAACATAGAAATACGTCCTGCATATTTTTAGCAACATGAGCAAAAATTAAAGAAACTTAAAATAAGTAAAGCACACTATCAAAAATATGTAAGAAATTAAAAAACTGAACATGAAAATAATTGAAAACTATATAAATCCTTTCCTAAACATTTTATTACTTTCTTATATATTTTCACTGTGAGGTGGAAGAGTTTTCCGTTTCGATAAAGCTACCGTAATCGTCTGATTATTGATCACCTTGAAGCACATTGCAAAGCGGCCGGAAGCGATAATGCATGCTATTAAATGACCAATCAGAGTTCATTTGGGACGTTTGGCCTCTCTTGATTGGATTATGGCATGTTGATCGAATCATTCAACTGAAAATAACATCCTTCAGACATGGGACACTGGCCAAATCATCAATAGAAGTGTGATATGCACGCGCGCGCACACACAGACACACGCATGCACGCAGACACACATTCACGTGAAAGATTGTTTGTGTGTACGTATCAAAGTTGCTTTATAGATCAGTAACAAACAAAAGCAAGCGGCCAAAGTGTTTTTGACAGTTCTGATTGCTGAGAAATAAACTGAGCAGGCTCTTTTTTCCAGTCCAGATAATCGTATTTGAAAATATACTCGTGATTTTAACTTAGATTATTAATCTAAGTTAAAGCATTGCTCCAATTCAGATGATTCGGTCTTACTGATGCAAATACAGATTGAATGAACGAAAGCCATAAAAGTCATTATCTACCCTCTATGTGAGTGAATCGAACGCCCGCTCCCCCATGTGCGCTATGAACTCGCAAGGAGCAGTTCAAGGAAGTTATGGGCGGGTACTTTTATTTTAACAGAGCAGTGAAATAATTGAACCCTGATTGTAACTGGCCACACTTTTATATATGCATTTCAAAATATCTTTTTTTCCTATATATACATTTTTTCTATATATTTACATTTTTATGCGTATTTTAAACATTTAAGTGCATCTGCATCAATAAAACAGAAACCTGCAAGTTAAAGTCCGGTTGCTTCTATGGTCTGACCGGTGGTCGCTGCTGAGCTTTTCTTACCACAGCATTAACTGATGCATTTACTAGGGCAATTAGTGAGGGATCTAGTCCGCATCAATATTTAAAAAGGAAGAAATGGTCAAGAACCATTGCTGTCTATGTGATGCTCGTTCGTGGCTTGGAACATAGACTTTGCTTTGATACATTGTTTTAAAAAATTAACAAGGAATTTAATGAATAAAAATGAGTATAAATTTCGACTGAATTTATTATGCAAAACACAAACCTCATTAACTCTAATTTGCTTTGAACAATTTTTGTCGGATTTTAAACGACTAATTTAGACGTCATAAATGGATTAGATATATTCAAAGCTACACAATCTTCTGTAATCAAATTAGTTATATTTATTCTACGATAATCTAGTCTAACGAGATTTCTTCCACATTCGACCATTCCGTATACTTACATGTATTTTAGTGTATGCTCCACAAGTTGTACCACGGCAATTCCTTCCGAAGGTGAATGTTCATAGTTCAAGCCACAAACACCATCTTCACCGATGACAAACTAAAAAATGCATAAGTAAATTAATTCAAAGAGAATATTTTTCGTTGTAAATATGAAAATTAAGTTTTTGATTTTTCGCAATAAAACTTAAAAGTTCACATTAAGAAAAGTTCACATATCTTAAGATACCAAAACATTTGAATGCATAAAAGACGAAAAGGAACATTTTTAAAAAAATAATGACATGTGTAGTGTGCGTTAAGAAATATAACAAATTTGAATTGTTTCTTTAATATTTAACTTTATGATGGTGATGATTTGATGTCACTTATAATAACATTAGTCAAGCAACTAATAAATGAATGGCGAAAATCTAAACAATATTATGGACAAACCAGCTAATGTTGTCATTTTAGTTATCACATTTCGGCCAATGTGCTCTCCGGTCTTCAGGTATCTATTGAACCGGGTTACCGAAATGACCATGTTTCGGGATATCTCGTCTCGTACTTTTGTAGTACAGCCCAGTTATTGACAGCGGTTTTTTTTTCACTGAGTCTGAGACTGTACTACCCGGTCACAGATTGAACACACAATTACGATACCATAAAATTCGCGAACCAACGCTTTAGCCCGTATTGTTATTGGTGTTTCTGTTTTAGCTGCAATCACGTTTTCAATTTTCAACGGTAAAGATCATGATTAGACATTCATGTTACTGTTATTTTTATCAAGAACGAGATTTGAACGAGATTTGAAATACTAGAGAAAAACAAAAACCGTAGATTTATTTCAGCTCTGCTTTCTTCGTTAAGACTGAAATGAAAAACTTATTGAGAAATTCGTTTATTTATAAAATTATCTTTAAGATGAAATTTACTTTTTAAATCTTGTGTTTTAAGAAAAGTCAAAAAGTGTTTATATAAATATGAAATAAGCCGTTATTAACGCTTTTATATTCTGTAATAACAAAAATTGAAATCATAATCAAAATTAGATTAAATTTTTATAATTTATTTTTTCCAGATTTACACAACTCCATGCATGAGCACAATGAACTCCATTGTCACAAATCGTGTTGACGGTTCTACTGAGTAAACTTTTATCTGCATGTAGCGTTTATGTACGAAGCTTGTTCCGAAAGTAATGCCGGATATAGCAGTAGAAGTTGAACCTTTCTGTTTTAGTTTTGATAGTAGCTGAGTGTAAATCTGGCAAATGAAAATAGAAACGAAACAGATGTATCATTGAATTTCACAATTTGGAAATAATTTTACTTATTGGCACCCATCGACGCTTTGTGAGCGTGAATGTGAGCGCAGTGAGGCAGTGGGTAATGCATTTCAGCAACGGGGATGACTATGTTTGTGACAAGCTAGGTTTGAGACAATGAAAGAAAACATCAATTCTGACAATGTTATATTGACTATAAAGAAAAAGAAAAAAAAGAAATAATAGAAAATGTTTTTAGTCGACAACTTGCTACATTAAACAGTATCTGTTGTAACTTCTGTGGAAATAAACAGGAGATATTACTTTCGGAGCGTCCCTCGAATGTATCAGAGCGCATGTTTATGCGGATTTACACATATTCAAGTGTGTGTGTGTGTGTGTGTGTGTGTGTGCACTCAAATGCAATCAGAAAATTGTCTTAGCATTAACCTATTAATAGAACAGGGAAATAAATCATCACTTGGATGGAAAAGAAGAAATAAAATAGGAAAAAGCCCTTTTGGCTTTTTATCTACAAATACCAAAAATGTATTTGTTTTTTTGGTACTTAGGATATAAAAAGAAACGCACATTACCTTTACAGGTGAAAAATATCAGAACAATTTTAATTTCAATTACTTTGAATGTCCTAACGAATCACTTCTATTTATAGTTATCAGAATTATTTTAGAATTGACAAAATTTAGTGAAAAATAACATTTTTCTATTAGAGAAACTTCACCTCTTCCTCTTTGTAACATACACTGTGCCATTTATGATGTAATAGAGAGAGAGATAGGGAGAGAGAGGGAGGGAGAGAGAGAGAGTGTGTGTGTGTGTCTGATAGCAATGTAGCTGCAGTGTGGGAGACGAAACAGTCATTGAACAGAGTGAAGAAAGAGAGAAGGGTAAAGGAAGAAAGACAAGTGCGAGCAGAAAACTCATTCATAGCAGAGTACAACGCACTCACCAAGCACCGACGACTAACTATACAGAAAGCCCTTAAGCCAGCAGTTTTTAAATAAAAGAAAAAATAAAAATAAAATGGCGTTAAAATACAAAAAGCAAAAGTAGACAGAGTGTGGGGAGAAATTCTAAAGTAGCGACCAACCAAGCAAGGATACGTCAGCGACACCAGCTCGCTTTGAAAATAAAACTGAAAATTTAATTAAATTGATTTGAAATAACATAAAGATGGCTTTAAATTTTAAAAGAGTGCTTTTGAAAATTATTAAAACGCTTAAAAAAGCGTTTCGTTTTTGCAACTAAAAAAATCTTGTCTTCTCCCACACAAGACTGCTGGCGTTTATTATTAGTTTTGTGAGTATGTGAGTATTTCGTACATGCACATGCGCACTTATTTATCAGTGTGTGTTTATGTTCTCTGAATATTTACTGTGCGCATGTGCACACATTTGTGTGTGTGCACATCTGGCGATGTTTGTGCGCATGTAGTTTTATAAAGGGAGAAAATTAAAGATCTGTTTGCTCATTTCAGTGAGAGTTTAAGTTTTATTATTATAGAATTGTGTATATTTAAGGACTATGTTGGTGATTGTGTCTGGGTTGTATATAACATTTTAGACCCACTTTATATATATATATATAACTATATAACACACACACACACACACACACACACACACACACACACACACACACACACACACACACACACACACACATATATATATTACATTTATTCATGCATATCTATTTCTACAGGCATGGTAAAGTATATGCCAGCATGTCTATGCACATATGTGTGCGTTTAATTTGCGTGTGTGAATTAGTGTTTCAAGGATCGAGTGCGTGTCTGAATAGTTATATGCATCTATGGTGCATATACATGCATAGTTATGAATGTGGACAATAGCAAATGCAAGTATGTTGGGTCATATGTATGTGTATTTGAAATTAGGAAAATTGAAATGTTTGAAAGCTGTGACTTCATCATGACGTAAAAGCTTTGTGTTATTTCATTTGTGTGTCAAGTTATTTTGGACAACTGAAAACCTCTCAAATGTGACCATTTGATAAAAAATTAAAATACATATATTTAGGAGTGAATACCCATGTGCATCTTTATAAATTGGAATATAAATCTTTAAAAAAATGATCCTGCTGACAGACATCTCCCGTTGCAATAAAATCACTTGTCCATGTACACAGCATATACATTTGTTGTTAGGTACATGAGACTTAAATTAAACTTTTTTCAAAATTTTTTTTCGTTTTCCTCTGTAATTTCCATCTGGAGTAAACTTTATTCGGAGTGAAAACTGTCGCGATATAAAATGTTCACTTGTTGATTGATCATTTCGACATTCCAAATCAGAATCGAACAGAAAATTACCCTGTAAGTAAATGTTTTTTACTCGGAACGATTGAAAAGTTCTCAGCTCGACCCCCCCACCCAAATCTGATCATTATTTTGTCAGTGCAGCTGGAAAAACTCCTTTCATATTGTAAAGTGCTAGTTTGCAGAATCATTGCATTTATTCCAAATTTGCTTCTGATTATTCAACAGAAAGTGTTTAAATTTAAAGTGTTGAACATCAGGCCGTCATGAAACTCCTGTTCCTGCAGAAGAAAATTCCAATATGAAATCCACGAGTACAATGGGTGACAAATGCTTGTCATATATTCAGTTCGAAAAAATGAAGAGATTTAAAATCCAACAAGTAGCACGGTCTGCGATGCCTTCACTGGTGTCAACTCTTGAAATTGTAGATAATGATCATGACCTAATTTTGAATCTCGGCCAAAAGAACTGACGACATACTAAATATCGAAGGAATATGTTTACAATTTCGAAGCAGTTGTGTATGCAGAAGCTATCAGCCAATATCTTCGAAGGCCTACCAAAAAACGATATTGAGTGGAGACCTCCATGTTGATTTTGCGGCTCTTGCAACGGTCTTGTAATAATTATTTCAGATCAGTTTGTCACTTTTGAATAAACAAGGTTTACCAATCAACAAACAACGCAGTAGTAACACATATGATCTCCACGAGAGAAGAAATTCATGACACGTCTACAGAAAATATCATGAACTGTTTTGTAGGGATAAGGAAAATATTTTGATGACCGATTATCTTCAGGAGGCTTGAACAGTTCATTCAGAATACTATTCTAAGTTACTGAAAGAAAGATGTCCTCTTAAATTTGCAGTCTAGTATAGTCTAACTTGCTCAGAGCTAGCAAGAAAAAAGTTTTGAAGAATTTAGGTGTCTGAGTACATCATGCTACTCACCAGATCTTTCTCCATCTGATTATTTTCCGTTTCCAAACCTTAAAAGGAGTTGGAATTAGAGGAAATATTCAAATGATTTGCAGGTGGTTGCAGCAGCAGAGCAAACATATCAGAATTTTCTTTTGGAAGGGTTAAAGAAATCTGAAAAATGATGTGCTATGTGTGTTGAACTGCAGAGTGAACATGTTGAAGAACATGTATGCTTTATGGTTCCAAGTCATTTTCATTTTTGGTCAGGCTGAGAATTTTTCAGCACTCTTGTATATTTGAAATCTGAGAAATGATGTACTACTTGTGTTGAACTACAGAGCCGGAGTAGTTGTGATTAAAGTGAAGACAACTTTTGCAAATAATTCACTTCCTAAAGTTGTTAAGTGAATTGACATATTTCTTACAACCAATAATTCGAACTAAACAGTTTCGGGATTGATATTTCATATTTTATTTGACATGACTCTCAAAAAAAAAAAAGAAAACAAAAAACCTTGATTGTTGGAAACGATTAGTTTTGCATACTAAGTAAAAATTTTAAAAGAGCATTTTTAAAATTAATTCGAATTTATTGAAGAATCAATATATTATTTTGTCCCTATATTCTATCATCTTTCAGGTAACTTCATGAATTCAAAATGTTATCTTTTCAGTAAAGAATGACTCTAGGTGCGTTGCTTGCTTTTATCACACGTTACAATTTGTATTTCTATTTTCAACATTTGGCTTGGATATTCTTAATATGTTTGTTTACTCTGCCACATTTCGCATTGAGTATTCTCAATGTTTTGATTTGATCGCATCAAACTCAGTTTTGTTTATAAGAAGGAAGAGTATCGTTGCCCGAGAAATATCCAGAATTAAATTTTGCAATCTACTTTTGACATTTTCAATCCTTCTACGTAAACTACAATTAGCTGCTTTACTTAAAATTTAAAAGCATAACCTGTTGAAAATGTCGCTTATTTTCTTCCTCTTGTAATGTCAGAATCAACAAACATACCAATGTTGACAATTGCTTTTAAATGTTCACTGATATGCCAACTGACATAGTACAGTCAAAAGCAATCTTTTTAATCGACCTACTTAAAACTGAACGGTCTTAACGGGAAATATTTTTTACGATATTCAGTACATTCATTTAAACTTTCCATAGAATATTTAAAGGATTTCTTTTAGAAATATCAGAAATTAAATTCATTTAAGACCATTATTTTCTATGTGACCGATAGTAAAATCAAATACCATGCTTATTTTTACAAACGATGCCAAATATAAAAGTTGGAAACAAAGCAACATATCAAACAACTAATTCCAGGCTACTGACCATTTGGAAGAACCTTCACTCAAGTTTAATGGAGTCAATGTTTAGTGAGACTAGCTGATGGCAAATGAAACTTTATTTTCTTTGTTCTTTTATTAAAACAGTTTTACTCTACGAAAATCTGTGTTGATCACAATTGTTGCGCATATTTTGCAAACAGCATACATTATTATTACATTCGATACATTATTATTGCTGGGATGGTGTTTGTTTTAATCTCATTCAAATTGTTCAGTGACCGAAGTAAACACTATGACTAAGAATGCAGACAAGCAAACCATACAAATATTTGGAAACCAACTAAAAAAATAAAATCTTGCCAATCAGTAGAAGTAAAGTCATTTTTTCAACTAATAAAAATAAAGAAGCCATACTACAAAATATATTCCTGGAGACAAAAATTGGCCAAAGTTATTGTTCCGATCGCTTTCGTCTAGTTCTATAGCCATTATCAAGAACAGAAGGCAACACAGAGGAATTCCCCATACCAAAAGAAAATCCTTGATAATGGCTAAAGAACTAAACGAAAGTACTGGATAACGTTGGACAATGTCTATATTCTTTAACTCCCAAAAAACGAAAAAAAATGTTAGAATGTTGGTAAAACTCAATAAAACATTAATTAAATCTTCCTAGTCGGCCGTTTTCAATGAAACAAACTTAAAAGAAAGATTGCTTCCCAAATATATATTAATGATATATATATATATATATATATATATATATATATATATATATATATGTATGTATATATGGTGGACTCTATTCGACGTATGATGGTCAAGCAGTTCAGATCCTAGGAACAGACAGCCCAGAAATCAGGACATGTGATTTGATTATATTGATGAAGGCTTTGTGCAGAACCAAAATGGCCGAATACAGAAACCTGGTGCACTACATGCCACAAGGTCCCCAAACGCAAGAGGATGATTAATACCTTTACCAAGGGTATTATCAAGTAAGTGAATATAATTGATTCGAGTGGAATTTGAACTCGGCTCTCCTATTCTTCAATCCGAGCCGCTATCCACCGCCTGCCTCTCTTCATTCATATATATATATATATATATATATATATATATATATATATATATATATATATATATATATATATATATATATATATATATATATATATATATATATATATATATATATATATATATATATATATATATATATATATATATATATATATATATATATATATATATATATATATATATGTGTGTGTGCTTGTGTGTTTCATTGAATGTGACATAAAACTTACGATTTTGATTAAGTTTACCTAAAGTTCTTGCATTTGTACTTTTTGGGGTCGTGGGCAGCTAAGCGAGGGCAGAAACTAACCGTAATTTCTCTGAGTGCTTTCAAACAATTCATTGAACTTTAAGAGACTCGTTGTTTTCTATGCTTGTGTTCTAAATTGCATTGTGTGGAAGTCGTAGAAATTTTAAGCTGTACGAGATGAAACGTGATTATGCTTCCATTTTAAGGTGTCTTTTATAAGATCACCAACACGTTACTGACGTTTTCAAATGACGTAAGGATGAAGCGTGTCTTGAACTGTTTTATATTGAACTAGTTTTAATATTAAGACATCATCGACAGATTTATTTAGAATTATGGCGTTATCAACATTTTTTCTAATAGCGGAAGGCAGATTTAATGGTTGTCTAGATGCCTTTTTTGGTATTGAGATCGCTTACGTGGCTTGTCATTCTTCTACTAATTTGTTGTCTAAATATTTGGAATATTATTGGGTCATCTTCCAGCTTTTGTACACTTTGTTCATTCATCCATTTGTTCAATCTGTTGATCTCTTTGCTATTTTGTTTTTACCGCTTTGTTGTCGTGATTTAAATCTAATTACCCGCTGAAAAAACTGCTACTTGTTAGTCTTGTGTATATTCACTTTTTAGTTTAAGTACAATTCTTTCTTCAGTGACAAAAACACTCATTTAAAAACTGTTCATTGCAAATATGGAGGAACATATATATTCACTTATAAACAAGTTAAGTTGATTTTATAAAAACTTTGTTTCATTAATATTCATGGTAGAACGTAAAAGCCACAGAGAAATGAAACAATTTTCAGGCAAAAGAAATACTTAAATGTTTTCTTAACTCTTTTTAAAAGATTTCCATATAAACACTCCAGACCACACTGCCATTTTTTCCTTCACGTTATCGTTCATATACACCGAGGCTAAGGAAAATTAATACTTGAACTCTCTCTCTCTCTCTCTCTCTCTCTCTCTCTCTCTCTCTATATATATATATATATATATATATATATATATATATATATATATATATAGATATATTTCCAGCATCGGCTAAAATTTCCGCTTAAAACAAACTACGTTGTCATTTCTTAGAATGCACACTGGCGCATACATTGACATTCTCTTACGCATGAGCAGACTTATATGCACGCACGCACGCATGCACTCCAGAATTGAAATATCCTTTAAGAGCGTTTGCTTGAGAAGACAGGAAAAAAGACGAATATGAATAGGCATGGCAGACATTTTCTTACTTCATGACTTTCTCCAGCTCACTCTCTTCAACTTGGACTTTTCCTGTTTACCTTCTCTCACTTCTTGACTCCTTAGAAATAGCCATAGTTTAGGGGAAGAAAAAAAAACTGATTAATTCTCGAGACTGAAACTGTCCATAAGGGAAGGTTGAAACCTTTGAAGATTGGTATGTTTGTGTGGATTGTGCGTGACGTCTTCGGTGGAGGTTTCTTTTTATAGGTATATAAAGTATTAGTTCAGCGTTTGTGTTTATTGTGTGTGTAAATTGATATTATACCAGTACTTGTGCGCATTTCCATGCAAATATATTTGCGGTTAACATATTTAATGAAAAATATAAAACGGTATTCGGTAATTATTTGAAAATGTATACGTGAATTTTTATACTTGTCGAAAGCTCTTGTCTTTATGATTGCGTTTGCCTAGTATCTGTGTATGCAGGCATGACACTGCACGACACTTACCAAATTACAAGCCTCTCTGTAAGAAAAAGTTTTTCCCTTTTCCTTTTGTCTAAGACACGATGCTTTAAGCAAAACACCATTAGCTTATTACAAATTTTTGGCAACTGTTATTCACTTTGTCATGGTGTGCATTGAAGTTTCAAGGAATATTTAATGGATTGTATATGAGAAATTTCAAAAGTAAGAACGTTTCTAACACTTATGAATACTACATTTTCTTGGCAATTACGATATAAAATCATGTCCATAATAATCTACAACTACTATAAGAGCCCCCCACCCCACTAATGTTGTCATATCTTCACAAGACAGTGAGTTGCTAGCAGAACTAAAATAGCCAAATCGACGCTGTCCACATTTGAGGAGTATTCAAGCGATGGCATTATTCGAAATCAAATTGCATCGTGTATGTGTTGCTAAACAGTGAAGACTCGTATCTTTGAAAAATAAACGACTGTAGCATTTTCACATCTATTTACATTGAAAAATAAAATTATGAGAAAGATGAAACGAATTATTGATATTCATTCCAATATTTTTCAGCTAATACAAATATTAAAATGATTGATCATTAGAATAGTTTAAATTTTTGTAAGCACTATTTCTACTTTATAGAAATTGCAGCACTAAAATTCACACAATATAAAAAAATATTTACTGCTATAAATTTTGCATTATATAATTTCCTTAAGAGTTTAGTTTTGATTTCCGTTGAAATCCAACTATTTTTGTCCTTCATAACGAAATGTTTCTGATGTTTTTTTTGAAAATCAATTGTTATAAAATTCAAATGCTAATGCATCGATAATGTGTTAAAGGTCGAAAAACAAAAAACGTTTTCGCATGTTCCCGTACCCAATATGAACACATGCATACACACTCATATACATAATCATACAGAGATGCATATAATTCTAAAGCGTCAGATATTCTAGTTGCTTCACAGAAATTAACATTAGTCATAAAAAAGAATTATTTTTACTTTCCGCTAATTCTTGTAATGTACACACTTGACGACGTTAGAAAATATTTTAATTATTTAAAGCTGAAATTATCCTGTTAAAATACTATTTTAATTTTATTTTTTGGGCCAATCTGATACATCAAGTGTCTATATATGTGGCATATGTGTGTGTGCGTGTGAGTGATTTATATATATATAATAATAATTCCTTAATATGAACCTCAACCACAGAAATAAAAGCGTTTCCTATTACAGAAATCTTAACAACATTTTGTCATACGTTAATGAAAAACGTAACCATTCAAGAACGTTTGTCAAACAAATACAGAAGAGAACTGAATATAGATTGTCCAGAAATATAAAAAAACGAAATTAAAAAATGGAATACGAGAAAAACTTATATATACACAAAACTAATATTATGTTGAAACAAGAGAGAACGAGTCGACACCAAAATAGTAAAATAAATATAAAATTTGATTACCATCTCCTTAACCTAAAAGTGAAAAGATTGGTCTGGTTTTTCTCAATTTATTTGATAAACTCTTCCCAACATATTCCAAGTTGTACAGAATAATTAAAAACACATTAAAGATAATGCTACACATGACAAGATTAATGAAGAAATATAATTACAGAGATACAGCTCTCTGGTGAAAGCGTCATATATAGAGAGCCAGAGTAAAGTGCCATAAAAAAACCCAAGATTGTGCTTCTACAGGAGGAACAGTCAAAATAGATTTTACAATCATAAAACATCCATCAACTTGGCAAAATATGAGAATAGTACCCATTTCGCTAGAAACGTGTGAGAGATTAAGGAAAAAAGAAAAGCCCTATAGTAAAATGGAATATAATGAAAAAGATCCTGAGTTTTGGCTTAGTAAGCAAAGTTTGCAGACTATGGCAGGAGTAAAATAAGCCATAGTAATATACCCAAGGCATGGTATGTTGCTAAATGGAAGCCCGAAGTAGTGGTAGAATGAAAACAACAACAACAACAAAACCAAAAAAAAAGAAGAAAAAAAAAAAAAGAAGAAAAAAAAAAGAAGAAAAAAAAAAGAAGAAGACCCCCCCCCAAAAAAAAACAAGAAAATTTCTTCTGGCAATGAATAGGGGTATGTCTTATTTTAATGTATTATTTAGCTTTTCTTCACTCGGGTCACCGATAGCACACAGATAAACGTGTTAAAGTAAATGGTCGGGGATTCTTGTCATCTGCCTGATGATTCACAGGTGTAACCGCGGTAGCGGTGAGGTTTAGAATTTTTATTAACTATATTTCAGAAAAATGTTAAAATTGCTCTGTATTTACATTTTATATGGTACATTGAGTTCTGAAAAAACAAGACATTTGTTTTTGTTTTATTTATTTTTTTAAATATTCAGAACTCAATGTACCATAAAAAATGTAAATACAGAGCAATTTTAATATTTTTCTGAAATATAGTTAATATATATATATATATATATATATATATATATATATATATATATATATATATATATATGACACAACACACACATATATATATATATTAATTATATATTTTAAAAGTTGCGACACTGCACGCTCCAAAATTTTGTAACTGTTAATAATAACATAATTTAAAAACATCTTTCGATCTGTATTACGTGTATTTTTATCTAGAAAGTTACCTGAAATTACATGGAATTGAAAAGTAATATCCATGCCTGAAGATGAAAGTATTCATCGAAAGTAGTTGCAAATGGACTGAACATCTAGTCCATTTTACAATTTTTAAAAACAAAGATCGCGTTATTCAACGAGTGGTTAGTAAGTTAATGCTTTATTGAATCTGTTAGCGAAGTGAATTCGCCATTAATTACATTAACTTTACTGATTTATTCTTTGTATGACTACTTCTTTATAATATATATACAGGGGTTGGACAAAGTAATGGGAACACTTGTTAAATTCAAAGAAAATTTATTTAATATGGAGTTGGTCCTCCTTTAGCCTCACAGACAGCTTTAATACGTATAGGAATGGAATCATACAGCTTCCTGACTTCATCCGGAGAAATTTTCAGTCATTCTTCGATTAAAACCTTCTCCAGCTCTTTACACGACAGTGGAGGATAGCGGCTTCTAACTTGTTGCTCCAAAATGCACCACAAATGTTCAATAATATTGATATCTGGAGATTGGGGAGGCCATTCCATGTGTTCTAGCTCACTTTCATGCTCTTCATACCAATTCTTAACCACATGAGCGGTATGTATTGGAGCATTGTCGTCTTGGAAGATGCAGTCACCATCATGGGATAAAGTCTTGGCCATTGGATGAACATGATCTCCCAAAATGTTCAGGTAATCTTTGCTGTTGATTCTATCATGCAGGGCAACTATTGGGCTGAGACATTTCCATGATATGGCGGCCCAAACTATCACTGATCCACCTCCATGCTTTACTGTTGGAAGAAGGCAGTAAGCTTCTTTGGGCTGCCTCCACACATAAAATCGCCCTGAAGTTGGGAAAAGAGAAAAACTGGACTTGTTTGAGAATATGACTGGCTTCCATTGGTCTGCAGATTAGGCATTGTGATCTCTGCACAACTTCACCCTCTTTTGAATGTTGCGAGTGGAGAGAAGAGGTTTCCACACAGCGGCTCTTCCATGATATGCAGCCTGGACTGGAGCTCACGTGAACAGTTTTAGTAGAAACTGAACTATTCAGATGGTTATTCAACTCAGCAGTCACTTTGGCTGCATTTGTCCGATGATTTTTTGCCACATTGCGTTTAATTGCACGTCAGTCCCAGTCAGTAAGTTTGCAAGTCCAGCCCGAACTGCTACGGTTGCTAGAGGTTTTGCCCTGTTTCTCAAATTGCGTCATAGTTCATGATATGGTAAGTCTTGAAAAAACAAACAGTTCAGCAACCTTAATGATCGAGGCTTCTGCTATGCGAGCTCCGA
This sequence comes from Acanthosepion esculentum, assembly GCA_964036315.1. Classification (NCBI taxonomy): domain Eukaryota; kingdom Metazoa; phylum Mollusca; class Cephalopoda; order Sepiida; family Sepiidae; genus Acanthosepion; species Acanthosepion esculentum. The sequence goes on from OZ038514.1 coordinate 27,998,412, forward strand.
CAATTTGCTCTTTTTCGAACTCGGGGAGGTCACGCATTTAGCTTAAATTTTACTAAATTCTAAAAATAAATAAGACAAAGAGAGTAAATTTGATAAATAAACGTATTTACAATAGATATAACCTGCAATTACGAAATTTTAGTTAAAGTTCTTAATATAATAGGTCTTTGAAATATAGAGTGGATTTTGCAACTGTTCCAATTATTTTGTCCAACCCCTATATATATATATATATATATATATATATATATATATATATATATATATATATATATATATATATCGCTACTTCAGATACAGTAAATTAAAACGTTTCACCATTCTTGGCAGGTTTTCTGTTATCACAATGTAGGATATTTAAAATAAAATGACTTTGCCTAAATGGTAAAAAAATATTTCAAATTATTTTTTTTTAAGTACCAGCGTCTCTCGTTCATGTGTAGTTACAACAACGTCAACAAACCCAGTCCCATGACGTCCTAACGGATGAAATGCGTCACACATGAAATTTTCCGTTTTGTTTTACAATTTCCTCATTACTGTTCTTAATATATATATATATATATATATATATATTTAAAGACATTTATATTATGTTTAACGTTCTTTTTATAGATACATGTATTTAAGCAAATGCTCTGTTTTATAATAAACAGTATTAAATAACATTTACCGGCCTGAATGTCCGAGAAATTTTCATAGAAAATTTTCGCTCTCCGACAGGAATCGAACCTGTATCCTATACGGAACCATCATTTCGCGTGATGTGCCTTAACCTTTCGGCAACAGAGCAGCGTCTGGTTAGCAAGGTCGATTTTACTATCTTTAAACTTAAATCTTCCATGAATCTCTTCTATTCATATCTGCTCTAGCGTATCAAATGTAAACAAATGACGTCATATATTTTTGAATTGGACATAGCCCGACAATTTATTTAAAGACATTTATATTATGTTTAACGTTCTTTTTATAGATACATGTATTTAAGCAAATGCTCTGTTTTATAATAAACAGTATTAAATAACATTTACCGGCCTGAATGTCCGAGAAATTTTCATAGAAAATTTTCGCTCTCCGACAGGAATTGTCGGGCTATGTCCAATTCAAAAATATATGACGTCATTTGTTTACATTTGATACGCTAGAGCAGATATGAATAGAAGAGATTCATGGAAGATTTAAGTTTAAAGATAGTAAAATCGACCTTGCTAACCAGACGCTGCTCTGTTGCCGAATGGTTAAGGCACATCACGCGAAATGATGGTTCCGTATAGGATACAGGTTCGATTCCTGTCGGAGAGCGAAAATTTTCTATGAAAATTTCTCGGACATTCAGGCCGGTAAATGTTATTTAATACTGTTTATTATAAAACAGAGCATTTGCTTAAATACATGTATCTATAAAAAGAACGTTAAACATAATATAAATGTCTTTAAATAAATTGTCGGGCTATGTCCAATTCAAATATATATATCTTACTGTTCTTTCTTTTTATTTATTTTTATATATATATATATATATATATATATATATATATATATATATATATATATATATATATATATATATATATATATATATATATATATATATATATATATATATATATATATATATATATATATATATAAAAAGAAAGAACAGTAAGATATATAATCCGGTGTTCTTACTGATATTTTTATTTTTACAAAATAGTGCTCAATCTAAATTTACAGAGCATTAATATTATAAATTAATTGATTTAAAATATGTTTCTTTTCGCTACACAGTAATAACCATACTTCAAAAATGGAAGCTAAAAGCTTCGAATTTAATTTTGTAATTAAATTAAAAACATTAGTTACATTTCATCCTCAAGCGAATTTTGGAGTAAATTTTTTTAAATTTACTGAGTTTTATAAGCACGGCAAAATTCATAATTCACTGTTTCCAAGGATACAGAGAAATCCAATCATTCAGACAAGGGCTGGTAGCGTGTTCATTTTTATTAACTTTTGTTGTATTATTCATTAGTTACGTTCGAAAAAGGGGTTATGTTTAGGTAGGGTAGGGATGTATTTTTCAACAAATTCTGACATCCGTTAAATGCATGTCGTCTGGGATTTAAAAAAAATTTTTTCATTGTTAACGGCAAAAAATTCTTACGGCATTTTTTCTATTTGTATACTTGAAGATTTTTTTGGGATGTTTAGGTTAAAATACGTTTTATTTAACTACAATTTTAAAATATTTTCACTTTTAATTTTTAATAGACTATATTTCTTTTTAAAACAAGTAAATGTACTAGAATTACTTATAGTATGTAAAATTATTTTTTCATATCAAGTATAAGTATGTATATTACCAAGTAACATTTTTTAAATTTTATATTTAAATATTATTTAAGGAAAATTTATGACAATGACGACAAAAAATAGCTAATTCATTTCTCTGATTCAGTAAACTTTTATTTTTTATAAACTTAGTAATATATTGTTTCTCATGTATGTGCAAAGGACATGGGTCATTTAATGGCCTACATATTCTAGCTCTTCATATTAATTTCATTTTACTATAGGTGTTTTATTGGATTCTTTTAAATGCTTAAACGGAATGAATTACAAAACAAAAACTACAAGGAGATTTACGGTTTTAACAATAAAAAGCAGCATCGTTTATTCATAGTTTGTCTGGTTTCGAAAATAACCTATTGGAAATAATAAATAACATAAATTTCCGTGAAAAGAAATGCTACTTCCAGAAACGCCTGGATAAAATAGTAAAAGACATTAACACAACAGATAAAATTTTAGTAAAATCCGACAAAACTGGAAACTTCTATAAAACAACCACAAAAGACTACAGCGATCTAATAAATAAGAATTTACATAAGAACTACAAAATGGCGGACTTTGCCACCCAGTACACGGGTATTACAGAAGAAGAAAAGAACATTATTATAAATGCGAAAAAATCGGTACTGATACATAAAGGATAATGGATAAAGAATTCATATGACCACTTTGACATCACAATGGAATCACTAGACTCAGCTGAGTCTTCTGATCTCATAGGTCTTTTTATATTATACAATCTTACAGCGCACCGTGATATTAATATAACTGACATTGGTTTATACAGAGACGATGGTCTTATTGTTATTAGAAACTCTACTAACTTTAAAATAGATAAAATTAGAAAGGTATTATATAAAGAATTTAAAAGCATGAACTTAAAAATTACGGTTAGCACTAAATTAAAAAAAAGTTAGCTTCCTTGATATAACATTAGATTTAAAGAAAAATACATACACACCTTATAAAAAACCCAATACAAATCCTTTATATATACACCCTAAATCAAATCACACCCATCTGTAATTAAGCATATACATGTATCTGTCCGAAAAAGAACAAATTCAAATAAAGATAATCAATCCAAATAAATAAATTAAAAACTGTTCCCGCCAAAATAATAGTTAGAACAAACTACAATAATCAACCCCAAAATTGAACAAATAGCTTTAATTATCTTCCCAAACAAAAACAAATCTATTAAATAAGCTATATAAACAATTTTTTATTACGTTAATAAAAACACCGATTAAAATAAAAATAATAAATAAATAAATATATAAGATAAAAAATAAAAATAAAAATAAATAAAAACAAGCAAAATAATTTGACCCAAATAAATAAATAAACAAATAAACGACTTCCGGTAAAACAATTGCCAAAATAGACTACACACAATGCACCACTGAACCGTATAGATAAATAGCCGAGAAAAATAACAGCACTCGTGGCCTGACGATTGCATCTAGCATGAAACAGACTGACGCCTCTAAGTGTTGACTTCTATGTTCACTTTTATATTTACACACACTCTATCTCTGATATTGAGCACTTTATCCCATAAATATGGCACATTTTAAGACTATATATATATATATATATATATATATATATATATATATATATATATATATATATATATATATATATATATAATTTAAAATGATATATCAGGACCATTTTAGGACAAATCTATGGCAATGTAGAAATTTTTTCTTGGGACACGTGTCGTCTTTTAATCTGAAGTCCTAAAGGACTAAACGCGTCACACAAAAACTTTTCCCCATTTTGTCAGATTTTCCTGATATATAAAATAAACCCCTCTAAATAGAGGACATAGACCGTTGTAGTTATTTTATGTTTGTTTCATTGCACTTAAACTCTCTCTCTCTCTGATAAAACTCATCGATCTTTCACTGAATTTCCAATGAAATCCAACCAAAATAATGCAGCTGGTGCCAGTCAGTAGTAAACGAAGAGGGAATTTTTAGATCATTTGTGACTGGACTCAGCCTAACAATTAATTTCCTGGTGGTTGGTCGATTTAGAAATAAATACGTAATATGTATGTTCAATTTTTATTTGTTTAAATATCTTATTTGTTGTCCACACTTATTTCTAGCGACAGACATTGATCAATCAGCAGCAAACGGGTCTTTGCATCGATGAGGCATAAATCGATTCAGGTAATATGAAAGACTAGGAACAGGATAAAGCATCTCCCTAAAACATTTCGTTTCGAACTAAATTCGATTAAGGAAAATATCTTCACGTTTCTCGCTTCGATGGCTATCAATAGAGAAGGGAAGAGGAAAAACGGGTAGATTTGATAGAATTAAGCTTACAGGAAATAAGATGATTAGTTCTGACACGCGCATTTGCACAAGCGGAAGTGAGTGAAATGCTCCGCTAGGGGTCGAAGTTGTATGTTATAGAGTCGTGATGAAGAGAAATATTTCAAGAATGGAATTTTGAATCTGACAACAGCCTTTATCAAAGTGGTATCTTAACTCCACACACATTGTGACATACGAGAACTATGTCTTATTCTTAGATTAATTTTATATTCAGGAATTTACTTTTTGTTATAAATAACTACTGAAGCATGTAGGTAGATCAATAAGTCGGTAACTTGATAATTAATTAGCTGAATTTTGATATATAAATTTAGTAGATAATGTTCGATCTATGTGATTATTACTGTCAGTACAATTAATCACCTTGACAAGTAAGGTGGATATGTTGAAAAATAAATATTTGTTGCGTAAAAATAAATGCTCTTTCATTATTAGTCTACTGATTTAGTGATGTACTTATGTACAAGATACTTCGAATAAGCAACAATTGCATATGTATTGGATCGTAACGAGGAGATGTACTCATTTTTTTATTCCATTCATAAATTTTATCACGAGTACCGTCGGGACGCCACATGTATTTCATTGTGGGTATGTCTGGTGCAAGATTAAGTAGTCATTTTAATAAATTCATTTTTCCTTGGAAAACACTAATTATTATATATGACTTTCCTTATTTTTCTTATTACTATGGCTATTAACCACATTTTATGATTTTTTTTTTAGCCGATTTTCTTTTTCCATGGAATCGTTGGCTAGAGAACACAATTTTTCAGATTTACATAATTTTTACCAAATGAAAATCTGGAATCCCATTTTTGTTTCTTGGGTAGAGTTTTCAGTAAAACTCTAATCCAGCAACAAAATGCTGAAAAGTTCTCGGCCTAATCCACTTCACAATTTAAAAGTTCAATTGCTTTTGGAACTTTTCTTTCTAGTCCCGAACTTTTCAATATGCCTTCGTATTCCTTTTATGGGCTCAAATAACGCGCGTTATAAAAGGTCAGTTATTTTAACGATAGCAGAAATTAATTGCGTAATTTATTAATGAAACTCACTTTACCAGAGTATGAACAACATTTTAAATAAGATTTCTCACTTCCAGAAGCATAAGATTATATGATATGATCATAATAGACAGAAATATGGGTTAAATCGTAGGATTTGTATCCGGAAAAATCATTGTTATTCTCAAAAAATTGTTAATATTCACTCGCAAAAAAGAATTCTTACAATCGAAAATAGGTTTTGGTTTTAAATAACCCACAAAGAGTTGACAAACCGTAACCCCCCAACAAAACAAAAACAACAACAACAACAAACAAAACAAAAATAAAAACAATCAGTCAATACCATAGCTTTGATAGTTATGAGGAATCTATCTGCGCAAAGGGATGTTTTTTTCTGTAGTATGAACGAACAGAGAAAGCACCAAGATATTTAGCAGGGAAACTGGCTGTAGTGAGACGTGTGCAAACTAACAGTTGAGCGTCAAATTTCTCTTGTCTATTCAGATTGTTCCCATTCATTATACAACCACGTACCCCCTGCACACGAACTATCGTCATCATTTAGCTCTAGTATAACCACCATAACTGCCATCACCCCTATGATCTTTTCTCACGAGCTCATTAACCATCACCATCATTATCACCATCGTCATCACGAGTACGACTACATACTCTAGTCGTTGTAAGACTCCATCCTCCCGCCGATTTCTCTGTTTGCCTTGACAACTTCATCGTCTTCTATCGACCTGCATCAACCCGAAACATTTCGTGGAATTAAATTCACCTCTAACCTCCCGTCAGTCTCATCAAGCAACCAAAACGCTTTGCATCTCTTACATCTCCTCACCCTCTTTGCTATCGTAGTAAAGTTTCCCGGTCCTTCCTTATCCATCGCCAGTCATGCAATCAGAACAAAGTGGTGGCCGTGGTGAGGAGAATGTTATAAGGGGTGTTTATGTCGGGAATGGAGAGGGTTGAAAATGGGTTAAGGGCGAGGTTTTCAAGTGGGAGATGGATGTGACTGAGTAGTTGTCAATTAGCTCTTTCCTTTGCGTTTTCTCGCCGTCAGTCGGAGACACGGCCACATAAACTGCAGTTCGGTGAAGATACAGGTCAAAGAACAAACGAGTTGTTGGCATTGTTGTATTCGTTGTTAGTATTGGCTATCAATGCGTGAGAGCTAGTCAAAGAAAGGATACGAGAGGAAGAGAAATATAAAAAAAAAAGAAAGACAAGAAAGATACAGAAAAAATAGAGAAAGACAAGAAAGATACAGAAACAATAGAGAAAGACAAGAAAAAAAAAAGAAACTAAAAAGTCTTTAGATAGGTATATGTGTGTATTTATGTTTCTATTTGCATTATGGGAATTATTCGTAAATTTCCATGTACTTCTCAAAAAATTCAAGCAACGAAACTGTCCTTTGGTCATGTTCACACAAAGCCTTTTCAGGTTTCTCAATGTATCGTCTGAAAAAGACTTGTCCTATTTAAGATATTTTCCAAACTTAACTCAACCTGTCGTATAGCCACATTAGTTTGAACACTTTATAAGCATCGAAGTCATTAGTGGGACAGTTATAAGCTATTTTCACAAGTATGTTTTAGAAAATGGAAAAAGGAAGAAAATGTGGTTTTATTAAGTACAAAAAAGAAGAAGAAAAGAACGAAGAGGAAGGAAAAAGAATTTGAATGGAGATAAAAATGAAGAGAAGGAAGAATGTTTAATTGGACATTTTATAAATGGGCAACAACGGAATTTCATGGCTTCAAAGATAAATAAACGAGGTATTTTTGGTTGGCCGCAAGCTTTCCTGTGAAGGTTTAGATGGATGAATATAAACATTTGGTGACTACAATTTTGCTTTAATGTATGCTTAAGTAGCATGTTTGTGTGTGCATATAAGTTTATATACTTTGTAGTAAATGCAGAAAATGTTGGTACTGATGTAAAGCTGAAAATGAATGCTTCTGGTTCACGGACTCGATGGAACAAAAACGACAAGAGGAAAACGGAGAAAGAAATAGAAAATACACACACACACACACACACACACACACACACACACACACACACACACACACACACACACACACACACACTGGGAGAGAAAAAAAAGAAAGTGACCGGTTGATAAAAGTTGAGTCGATTCAACAGAACTGAAGTAAAAAGGGAAACTGCAAAAATAAAGAAACGAGAAATGAAAGAAATGGTGAAGGAAAAATAAAGAGAAAAAGTAGTTAAAAAAACAACAAACAAAACAAAAAACAAAACAAAACAAAACAAAAGAATCAAAAGAAATTAAACAAAATTAAACGAAAAAGTTTGATTCTTGAAAAACAAAGAAAAAGTGAAGGACAATAGAAAGATTGAAATTAATGAACAATAAGAAAACAAATAAGTGAAAGACAAGAAAACAGAAGTGCGTTTGGAAAAAAAATAAGGAAAAAGACAATGTGACATGTAGAGAAAATAAAATCAATTAAAATAAAAAGAACGCTGATATCGTTGAAGAAAGGAAATAAACTTAATGAACTAGAAAGAGGAGGAAAGACCGACTCTAAATAGTGCTAGAACGAAGAAAAAAGACTTAAAGACTCAGTGGAAGGAAGAGTTTTATTCTTTGGTTTGGCATGAATATTCATGTTCAGAATTTCTACGACGTAGAGGCTTGAAGGCGGCGGTGGAAAATGTGATATATTAAAAGACGAGAAATGAAATGAGAAAAAGATATTAGAGAACGAATGTAATAAAATAAAGTTCTGATAAGGCCAGATGATTATTAATTAGATCAAGACGTCTGTTGGTTAGGATAAGACTGATATTCTAAATCATTTGTGTATCTGGTTGGAAGAATTTTTTATATACAAATGCGGATATAGAAATGTTTCAGTAGAGTTCACGAAATTGGCTGAAACAATTGACAGATGGGAATAGATTGACAGTATCTGAAATCTGGCCTTTTTGCAAATTGAAGGTAAATTTCTGGCACAAAAAAAACGATCTTATTTTTCCATAAAAATTGTCGAAATATCACTACTTGGCCACAAGGATATCAACACTGCTTCTTAGAAATAAAATTGGAATTTAAATAGAAAGCAAAAATGGACGCGTAGTCCAATTTACGATATTTGTCTGGTTTTAATATACCACCTGAGCTGGAAAAGCAATTATCAAATGGTGAAACAGTATCTTTACACAACACCATCGTAGTTTTTTCATACTTAACAATTTTCTACATTCGAGTACTTGTCAAGCGTACAATTAAATCGACCAAAATAGTATGTTGCATGAATATCACGTACATAGTAGTCATTTATTTTAATCGAGTTTACCCATAGAAGGCAATAAAGCCGCTAAAATAGAAGGGGTTACTGAGTGTGAAAGAATTAGAGAAGAGAAAACATTATGAAGGAGCGAGAACAATAGAAGGGTAATCATTAAGACAGTTGATAGCGGTTGCCATTGCATTTACATTTTTGAAGATCAAAGTTGGCCGGAAAGTATGGAGCTGGAAGCGAAGAGTGTGAATGTAAATTGATGAGACCTTGTTGCAAATCTAACTTAAATTCATAGCGAAGAGCTCACCCGAACAATTACCATAAAAGTATTTATAGAAAGGGCACAGGGAAGCAACTGAAGTGAAGTAACTGAAGCCGAGACGCCAGGTCAGAAGCAACAATATTGCTGATTTTTTCGATTGGTAAAGATATGTAAGAGATTATGAAGAGAAAAATTGTCTAGCACGACTCAGAGAACCAACTTTCTTAGCGGATTACCTCATGATGGATTAAATGTAGTCTTTCTTCTACATGTCGACCTGTCACTCTCCTGTTAGCATCAGCCATAATGACGGAAGACAGAAAGGCATCTCTCAGATGATTAGCAGAGAGCAGTTTAGTTTTTGAGGCCATTTTTATATTAATACAATGGAAATGTTATCCAGCTAAAATAGTCTCAATGCAAGCGAATATAAATAAAGGCATTGCTTATTTTTCGTACAAAGGATTGGCAATATACCTGCTTATTTCCTGAGTTTACAATAACCTTAGTATGAGCGATACGATGAGGTAAGGAAGCAATATTTTCACCTGACCAGTCAGAACAGCTGGTTTCCATATTTTGAAAAATAATAAGCGGCATTGACTTCATTTTCTTTTAACTAAATCAACGCAAAGTTAAAATGTCGTTTGTTGATGGAAGAGAAATTGTACAAAATCCTCATAAGCAGCGAGGAGATTTGACAGTTTCGACAAGAGGCGTCTCGCAGAATTTAATAGAAAAGCGATTTACTTTGTCGAGAAAAGCAAGGTTGTCACTCAAGTAGCTGGACAAAGTCAGCCTAAGGGTCAACAGTTAAGAAATTATAGTGACTTGTGCCTGATTATCAACTTCTGGGGTTGATATCGGATTCAGATAATCGAAAAGCATTTAATCTTTATTGATTTGGAAATGGTTTCAGATATTTGTATCAGAATGATGACTTAATAAGTTGAAATGATTGAATTGGAGTTTAAATCCTCATCTTATACGGAATAGAAAGCGATGTAGAAATATCGACAGAAGTAAATGATTACTGAATAGAGAAATAAGCAGGTACAAGGAAATATAAAGAGACTCTTAACACACACGTTGAAGATATGCTAAGAAATATACATACTCCTGAAAAAGATTATATGAGCCAAGTTGTATTAAAAAATATATTTTTAATATATGACTTTATTCAATTCTTCCCTATAGCAATGAACGCTGGACAGAACAGGGACTGTGCTGAATAGAAAGCGGACAAACATTGCTTACAGCTATGGAGGAAAAGAAGTTGAGGAGAACCATGATAATTCACGCCCTGAAGGGACACTTTACATAGATGGGATCGAGTTATATATAACACCCATTTTTCAAAAAACAAAAAAAAAATAAGTAAACATATTTAGATATTATTTGATTCGTACCTTCTGAAGCATATTTTGGGTGCCTGCCAAAAAGTACAAAGCTTTTGTAATGCAAGCCTTCGCCAAATTGCAAACCTAGAATTTCTGCGAACTAATGAAAATCATTTTGCCTCTGTTTGTTTTGAAGAATTAAAAGAGAGGAAATGAAGAAAAACTTCTGGAAGAGTCAATCGCATCACATTAAGAGCTGACAAATGCATCAGAAGAAAGGTTTCAAAGAGCAGGAAATAAACTCTTATTCAAGTAAACAAAGACTTTAAAACTGCCCAAAACATTCATAGGGAACCAATGGGGACAAATATTGTCTAAATAAGAAGTGTCCCCCTTCCCAAAAAGCATCCATTTTCTGATAGAAAATCAAATACTGGCGACTTTATCCGTTGTGACAAAGGGGAAAAGAATACAAAACAAAGTCTGGTTTTCTCAGATGCCAAAAAATGGGTTTGGGTTGGTTAGCAATTGAAGGGGTTTTACAAAAGGTGAAAAAAAGCAAAAAAACAAAAAAAAACACCCCCCCCCCCCAAAAAAAAACTAAGAGCGCCTGAGGGAGAGGGAGAAAAAGACAGTATGTGCGCCTGGGCGAGAGAGACAGACAATAAGATCAGAGATAGCAAGATCGCCCGAGATAGACAGACAATAAGATCATGTGTATGTGAGAGAGAGAGAGAAAAAGATTGTGAGAAAGAGAGAGATAGACAGTGAGAGCGTGAGGGAGAGACAATAATAGCTCCAGTGAGAGAGAGAGAGAGACAGACAGACAGACAGACAGTAAGATCGCGCGCGCACGCGCGCGCGCGCGTGTGTGTGAAAGAGAGACAAAGTTCGTGTAAGAGAGACAGTAAGAGCATCAGAGAGATAGAGAGATAGTAAGAGCGCCTGAGAGAGAGAACACCTGAGAGAGAGAGAGAGAGAGAGAAAGAAAGAGAGAGAGAGAGAGAGAGAGAGAGAGAGAGAGAGAGAGAGAAAGAGAGACAGTAAAGTTAAAATTATCACTATTGAATGATCAGAAAGGTCTTTCAACTTACTTGCATGGTTTTCTCAAACCACCGATTGCCACTGTTAAGATCACTTCCCATGCCATGCAACATTTGCAGTAACATGGAAACATCGTCTCTTTGATTGGAGCGCGTCTCATCAATACTGTTCTGGTGGTTGAAAGTGATTGGTGGTTTTTTGTCCAGGCAAAGGATGAAAATACTTCCCTCGATCATGTCCAGTGATTCGCGATTCGTGGCATCTTTAGGAAAAAAATTGAAAAGTCCTCAATCGGATCACTGTTAAATCAATTTCCTGCAACAGAATCGATTTGTTGAATAGACGAAATATTATTTAACATTCTGCATTAAGTAAAATTCATAAAAATTTAATCAATGTAAAGAAATTCGTCATGATATTTCTTGACTAAATTTCCGAAAGTTTTGGAAAATTTAAATAATCGATTTTGGAAAAATCCGAAAAATATTCTTAAAATGACGAATAAATGTATTTTATAACAAAAGAAATGGTAAATAGTATTTCTTAATATTTACAATCTAAAATATCTCAATAGCGCTTTAATAGGGAACATATGCTCTAGTTCTGGAACCTATACTCGTGGAGTAATGGATAGCAGCTCGGATTGGGGAATCGGAGAGCCGAGTTCGAATTCCAGTCGATCCATTACATTCACTTACATGCGGGAAAATCTGTCTAGTCAGTCATGTATCGAAAGATACATGATCGCCTAAGCGTGTATGACGCATGGCACATAACTGATTCTCTATTTAAATAAGAATCATTCCTTGATTCGCCTAAGTTATAGTAAACATGCTGTAAATATTTTTAGATAATTTTGCATCTCTCGTTCCAGGCAATTTATTGCAGTAATAAACCGAAAAGGAATTGCAGAAAACATTTCGATTAAATTAAACATCTTTATACTAAATTATTAACATTTTGTCTTAAATAAGTGAATTTACAATTTTGTGAAGTGACCCGCTGAACTGGTGAAACTCTGAACTCCTTGGCTAATATTCTCTTTCAGATTTATGGCCGATTGGATTGGAGCCAGAAAACCCACACTTCCTATTGTTTCACATGAATACAATGACCATGTGAGTAACTGATAACGCCATTAAAAAAAAGTACGTACTATGGATTTTATAAGACTTTCTGAATAAAAGAAATGGAACACTTTATTTCGTTTTATAACTGGCTATTTAGAAACTGCGCTTCTGATTGCAGTAGAATATAATTTAAGCTGTAAGCTGGAGAATGGAAGTGATACTTCATATTTACTTCAATTTCACAGCCCCAAAATATCATCTCCATCCTCATTGTATCGTTCTTAAAGGAAGACAACCATAACATTCCGATATAGATATATATTTATTATTCGCTCTTGTCAATTACGTATAGAATACACAAGCACATCAATACGTCCACAGAAAAATAATTTGTCAATGAATTTAACCCATTTAGTTACATTGATTAATATATTATATTATATTATAATATAATATATTATATACATTGAAATCTTCATATAAAAATTTAATAATTTTGCTATGCTATGGAATAGTGATGAAGTCGCCATAACAATAAATAAAAAACAACCAATTTTTTTAGGGGTTTTAATGGTTTTACAGCGGTGAGTCATTTTAAGTTCACACATCTGCCATAATTAATTGCAATTATTAGTAAGCAAATTAAGCAAAAATCATATATTATATTATATATTTATATTTTTGTTGTAGCAAACAATTTAATGTAACAAATTCATAAAGCTCATACATTTGGCATTTGAAAATAAAAATAAGGAAAAAAATCTATTGTTTCCCCACATTAATTCCGAAAAAAGGCAAAAAGCGAAATTGTTTTCTTCACTTCGACATCACTTATGCCAATTTTGCATTTCCATCGATTTTATTTATGATAGTTATAATCATCAGTTTATAGTCGTACCATTGGATGAATCCAGATGTTAATATAAATAGAAACCGGCGACTATAAACTTGGGATGATAACAAATAAAAAAATGCTGGAAGCAGAAATTGACAGAAGTGAGGCTGATAAAATACAATAAAAAATACACACAAAAAGAATGTTAAACACAGACAACATAAATTTGGCTGAAATTAAATAGGTACAGATTTATGGAAGATTAGGGTGGCATTTTCAGATCCTTGATATTTATGATACATACATATATAGATTCGTCAAAAAGTTCGTAGACTAATGACAAAAAACATTTTTACGCAAATATGTATTTTCAACAAATCTCCTTTTCTTGTAAACACTTAATCTAACGCTTCTTTATTAAATCACAAATGAAACATATTGAATTTTTCAGAACAAGTTCTATTTAATAACAGTGATGTTTCTAAAAGACTTATTGATAGACTCTTGTATACATGATGGATGTAACTCGATTTCGAGTAATTCCATCGCTCGATTTCCCAAATGTAGGTAGCGCGGACGTGGCAAGGTGTGGAGCCTCTTGCAGTAGGTGTTACATTTATATTTTCCAACTTTCAATGTATGGCGTCTTTGATGATTTTAGGCCTGTCATATTTAGACGCGACCACATTCATAAAATATAATATCAAGTTCTGTGCCAATGGAAATTAATATCAAGACCCCTACGAACATCCCTTTTGAATTTTTTCATGCGCAACAATTCTGTTCAAAGTCATTCTTACCATTGTTCACGGTTTTCCTCCAGGATGAATGATCTAGAGTTGGGTTTTTCCCCAGTCATTTTGAATGATGTTGCCATTCTGTAATGCAATCTTTATACATCAATTTCGGCTTGTGCGCTGGTCTTTTTCCTTCGGCCAACTCATCGTACAGAAGATTCTTAGGAATTCTATCATCTTCCATCCTGACTACATGACCATTCCATCATAACTGGCGCTGAATTACCAGAGAGTCCATTCTGGTAGACTGACTGCGTTCGATGATATCAATGTCACTCACGTATATTTGCCACCAGACACCGAGTATACAGCGGAGACACTGTTGGTGAAATCGCACCAGCCTTTTCACGTGTCTCTACTAAGTGACCCAGATCTCACATGCATACAACAATGAAGACAAGACAAGTATTGGAAACAAATACATACATACATACATATGATAGAATATAGAGAGGTATGATAGAATGATGAAACACATAGATCATACATAGATACAAACACGTAAGTGTAATGTGAACCACTACACGTACTTATAAATTACATAACATACAGAGTTGTAAAACTCTTTCTATACATCTATATATAGGCTTTAAGCATCTAGTGAAGTTAGAATGCAGTAATTTGGTTTGTTCAAAGAAAGAGCTTTTATTGTCAATATTGAGTTAGTAAAGTCTCGGACAGTTGTTCTCAATAGATTTCTTTCAATGTTATTTCATATTAGCAAACTGCTAAGAAGAAATAAAAATTAAATGAAACCTTTGAGAACGACTGTCCTACACTTTACTTACGAACTCAATATTAACACACACACACACACACACACACACACACACACACACACACACACACACACACACACACACACACGTGTATGTAAGGAATTCATGGATTTTCAATTTTTATCTGACATTATTTCTTATTAATTAAAACTTGTTTTAATGTATACACGTATCTGAATAGAAGCTGTTTTTTTAGGTAGTTTGAATTGTATCTATATCGGTCTGTGCATTCGAGAATCTTAAGAAAATGTGTCCACTGACAGGGTTCGAGCTTGTGACCGAGCGGTCTAAATCATATCGGAGAAGCCGGTAGTTCCTACAACAAAGGGGAATGTAGCTTCAATCCCGGTTGGAGGGCACATTTTTTCTTTAGAGATTCTTGAACGTACAGGCTGATAGATATAATTAACACTTTACAAAACAAGGCGTCCATTAAAACCCGTATATCCACTAAAATATAACGTTTAAATAGTAAAAATATGTGTCTTTCAAGAATGTGGGCGGACCCTTCAAGACGTTCATAACTCCAGTTTTTCGTTACTTTCAGCGTTACTAAATCCTTTCTGACATCGACTCGTAATCATGTTACTTGTTCAGCCATCCATTTGCCTAAATTCATCAAGGATCTTACTCCATTCCTATCTAAAGAAAAAAAAGTAATTGAATATGTGATGAAGTGTTCATGTATCTTAATAGGTGAACTGGCAAACTTCAGAGATCCATAATAGTCTCTAATATATATTTGCATATATCACTACATGTGTGTTTTTATGTATGTGTGTGATACGCGCGTATTTCCTATCTAGTGATATCACAAGATGGTATCATATCCAATGTACTATTGGAATAGAGCATGATAGAAACTAACCTCCAATACCATTACTGACACCAATTTCCCCCACTACTGAGAACTAAGCGCTTTCTTGAAATCTAAATCATTCTATAGAACATCAACCATTTTCTTTGTGACCAATAATGAGAATCTTTCTATCCTCGTCTCTTTTTCGTTCGCGACCGATTTTATAAATAGCATTCCCTCTTTCCTAACCGTAACTCGGTTCGGATCTCTCCCACCAAGTTTCATAATGCTACGTACTCTATCATAAAGCTGAAAGAAATCTCAACATATCACTTATATCACTTAATTTAAATTAATCTCTCGAAATTAGCTTAGTCTGAATCCTTTTACTATCTTAATAAACCCATTTATCTTTGATTGTAAGTGTATAAGCTTTTCGCTAACTGCCAACCATAATTTTACAGGCTCATTCCATACAACGTAGAAAGTTGGATAAAGACAATAAAGGAAAATAATATGAATTAAACTAAATGAGTAAAAACAACTTAAAACAGTGAATGTGATGTCACTAAAGACAGATGATGAAGGAAAATATTTCAACTTCCTTTTCAGAGATGAACGTAGCTACCTATATGTGTACGTACACAGAAACACGCACACACAGGTGTATGTGTGTGAGTATGTATAATGTGTAAATGCAAATACAATGTGATAGATTAAAGAAAATTAAGGCTGACAGATACCAATAAAATGCACCTGCTGGTCAGAAAAACTAAACTAGGTTTATTTCTATAAAATATGAAGTAGCATTTGCATTGGCTTTAATAAAAGTAAAGTATGTATGTGTATATATCTGAGTTTCTTAATACGAGCAAGATCAGGTGGAGAGAAATGGATACAGAATGAATGTATTGCGTCAGTATGCATTGGTAACATGGTTTTTACCTAGAATTTGGCACAGATCACGATAGGCACATGAAAGAGTGAAAAAGTTTGGACAAAGTAGTAAGTGTACGAGTAAAAATAAAAGCCTGCTTGCTACATAAGTATTTATTTCAATAAAAAAAGTGGGTGCGTAGATCAATCTCGCTTAAAATACGAGTGACGAAATGGCGCACAGTGGATAGAACAGTTTCCTAGTGCCATCGAGTCGAAATGCAACTAATGAAGTCTGTAAGCATTTTGTTCATTCCATTTATAGTCATCTTTAATCTAGGTGTTTGCAAATATTATACAAAATATGGAAAGAAATATGACAAAGTCTGACACACTCACGAGCAGGACCACTCATTCCTGATAAATACACAAGTTAAGCCAGTGTAGCCAAAAGATTTACAAAACAGGCAGATGAAGAACAGGCTTATAAAGGTTCACACACGCACGCACACACAGAAAAAACAAATGACATAAAAAGAAAACATGTTAACAAAGACAAACAGATTTACAAAACATATGACACCACAAAATGGTGAAAAATGATACCGAGTGTAGACTGTTGTTATCTGGGACGAAGAGGGGGAGTATATTCGGAAATATGTCCTTAAAAAGAAACGATGTAAAAATAAGAAAAACTTAAAATTAAGAATCAAATTTAACACGAGTTTAATGAAATCTTATGAACTTTAAATTATTTGTGTGTGTGTGTTGATGGAAGAAAAATAATTCCGTATATATTAGTCAATCAGAACTTACCTGGATGCTGCAATTCAGTCTGGAAGTATACTTTATCAAACTTTTATAAGAAGCTTATACATATGGAACTGCTGTCTCTTTCACATCCACTCACTCAAACTTTCATTCAGGAGACATATACAAAGATCCGGATCTATTCCATTTCAGCTGTTACACACACACACACACACACACACACACACACACACACACACACACACACACACACACGCACACACACACACACACACACACGCACACACACACACACACACACATATATATATATAAATTGCGAATGGTTTTTACAGAATGTGTATGAAGCTTTTATTTTTCTTGTCAAAATTAAAGCTGCATTAAGGAAAATGACTGTCAAAAATTGGATGGCACCTGAAGTTTTTCAAGATGCATTACACTCTGATACTTTCGTTTGGTATATCTAGGTTTCATTTCTTGTTTCTAACCTCTTGTATATCGAATCTTGTACCTTGATGAGATGAAAGGACTGACAAATATGTTACGTGTCAAGTTCTATTTATGACTCTAGGGTAGTTTCTTTTTTATTTAATTTTCTTGAAACTAAAACTCGTGTAGATATTCAGGGATTTCGTTGATGCCGAGACACGCCAATAAAAAGTATTCATATAAATAAATGAATTTGCGCATGTACGAATCTAGATAGGATTTAAAAATTAAAAATTAACTCAGAATTATAGTTGAAAAGTCTAGTCTGGCATTGGTGGTCTGCTGATTTCTTCTAGTGAGAAAATCAGTTGGCCGTTTTTGGTTGGCATGTTGTCATGTTCATAATATACACACTGAACAAGTTTAAAACTTACTCTCCGAAATAAACTTCTTTTCTTTCTGTCTTTCATTGTATAAATGAAATAATTTGATCTTAAGATTAGAATGACAGCTTTTGCAAACAGACAACTAAATATAATAAAAAATCACTCAAATAGTGAAAGTCCATTTGTGCTTTTGCAGCTCTTTGGAATATCTTCTATGTAGCCTTAAGATAAAGTGGGAAATGCTTAACTCAAAGTATGTTTACACCACACACGCGAGCACACACACACACGCACACACACACACACACACTCACACACACACACACACACACACATATATATATATATATATATATATGGGTAGTTGGGTTGGTGATTCTATAAAAATGTGTCTTTCTTGCTTCCATCACACAAGCACACAGTAGATAAATATTATCTTACCTTCTAAAAGCTTGTTTCTAGAAGCAGCCCATTTGTTTCTTTTCCAAGAAGTGAGGATTCCTACTTGTTCAGCAGTTTTCTCTCCTTCTTCAGCTACTTTGGCAATTCTCCATAATTGCGTGTAAAGATCATCATCGGTCAATCTTGATGCATTCAAGAGAACGTCCACCACGAAAAACTAAAGTAAAGCGGAACAGAAATTAAAATTTAGACAATTTGAATATCGGCAATAAATATATTTTATATTCATATAGTATTCCATGCAAATGCTGGCCTGATTAAGCTTTCTTCTACATAGTATTTCTTCAGATATATAGAATTATTGAAAACTTTGCTAACAATAATTTTCTATAAATGTAGAAAATTATTTCGAAAAATGTTATTCGAAAGACGAAGATAGTAACCCGAATGTAAATGATAAGTCCTCATCCTGAAAATCCAGTCAGTAAATAAAGTGTAATAATGAAAGTCAGATTGGAAATGGACTTTTCTATAAAAAATGGCTGACCAAATAAAAAAGATTTACAAGAAATTTAGGATGAATATGAGCTCTATAAAAGAAATTTAAATAATCCCGAAATATATTTTTGCTAATCATTGTTAATAAGCACCAAACTATGAGAACGAAAAACAAAAATGGAATTTATAGTTCTATAAATAATGGTAACTCGAAGATGTTATTTGAACATATCAAATAATAACCATTTCCATCGTACTCGTGAGAGATGGAACTGAATATTTTCATTCACAGCCGAAACAGAAACCAGAAGATATTTCACGTGTTATTATTGACCAAAGAAGGTTTTATGTTGAAGGGAAGTAGACAAAGGCGGAGAAGCAGTAGATGACAGACGGTGTTGGGGAGTAGTTCAGAATGCACTGAGTGCTGATGAGGAGTAGTTAAACGTTACCCAATTGAGTAAGACGTGAAGTGTGTCGTGTCTATTCGAGGATGGAAAATAAGCTCCTAAGCATCAGGCGAGAATGAGATGTTTGTTCATATTCGCGGTAGTAGGGCTGCCAGCCGCATGCCACTCGTACACTCATATTGATAGAGGATTAACATATAGTACAAGTCCCTTTGAATATTGGCAGTATGAAAAAAAAATTGTTTACAGTATAGATCCCATGAAGGAGAGACTACGCGTAGGGGGGCATAATTCGTATCGAGAATAGAGAATAAATGAAATGACAAGAAGCTGAACTGATCCCAATTGCATTTCTTTTTAATTCATTTGAAGACTTGTCAGTAGACGTTTGTAGTTTTAGTGTAATAATTTCCTCTCCAACCTACTTTTGTTTGGGGATTAAACAAATGATCTCTTTTGAACAATTAAAATATTATACGAATATATATTTCTTTAATATTTCGTATCAATCTTTCATTTGCCGTGTCCTCTCGGGACGTGGCCGATCATAGTTCACATCTTCCTATCATTTGTAGCTCTTAGCAAGGTTTGTTTATTATGCCTCTCTCCGTTCTGCCATCTATTTACACAAGCTTGCTGGGTAGATTACTTGCTGGTTCTCCTCGGCCGCTCTTTGCCTTCATTTTGTCTTGTGAGTATTAAATTCTTCAAGCTATCTTTCCTCCTTATGGCATATATCTATATCTATATCTCAGGCATTTTATGTGTGTCTTTCTGATTATAAGTACAAGTGTCCTTTTGTTTTCATTTTCCTTAAGTCACCTCTTCATATATGACGATTTTTCCAGAGGAGGATTGGTATTATACAGCAATTCAGCACTTTGTTTCTAATTAAATTTTACTGTTTCTTACTACTTTGTTTAGCTCTTGGAAGTTATTTATCGCTATTTGAATACACCTCGGATTTGGGTGTCACCTTTTTCGCTATCCGTTAGACATTTACCAAATATTTAAATGTCTCTACTTGCTTGAGCTAGCATGTCGTACTCTTCCTCTTGCTCATAATCATATACTCTTTCCTACACAAAAGTCCTTTTTGCTTCCCTTTACTACCTTGTCTGGGAATCTCAGTATTTCTTGATGTTTGCTATCTGTAATTAAACTACACAAACGTCTTGAAATTTGAAAATCCTTAATATCGGTTTCTTAAAAATGTTATATATATATATATATATATATAGTTTACGAAAAACTAGGTAATCCGTATGGGTAGACCCAAGGAGGATAAAATCCAGAGAGCTCAATGTAAATCAGAGCTAATAATTTAAATAAAAATAAAAACAGACCACTTTAAGGTTCCATGTAATAAATTATTTCACCACACCCCTTTTAAAGGACCGCGGATCATCAAACTTTATTTCCAAAGGTTGAAACGAAAAATGAAAAGAAATTTACACATTTTTGACGGGCAGTACTAAGCATATGTAAATTAACGAAGTGAGGAAGTCAGGGGGGAGAGAGACATGATTGAGTTCTATTCTTTCAAATTTAATATTGTTTGAAGAAGCCCAGACGTTGACACATTAAATCGGTTAACTTAACGGGAGTTATATATTGATATAGAGGCGGAAGAGGAGAAAAAAGACAAAGAGAAAAAGAGAGAAAGAAGTCATGAGAGAAAGTGTCATTAAATTTCTTTGGAATGAAAGTCCTGAAATAGACGCTGTTGTTTTGCTTTACTTTGAGAGTTCATAAATATTATAATGTTTGATATAAGTTTGAATGTTTAAACAGTCTATAAGGAATTTAATTTGATGTTTGTTAGCGATTTAAGATTTTTTTAAAAACTTTATTACAAAAATTTTGGTGATTTAATATGAAATAGTCGATTAGAAAAATATTCATAGAATTTACATTAAAATAATAAAATTTTATTTGAAAAATATATATATATATATATATATATATATATATATATATATATATATCAAGAGAGAGAGAGAGAGAGAGAGAGAGAGAGAGAGAGAGAGAGAGATTAAATATTAACTTTTTCGGGAGACAATCATATTATTCAGTATTTAAGCCTAATACCGAGGCATTTTCTATTCTATTATTATTCTATTATATATTATAAAGCGAATCCCAAGAACACGATACTATTTCAGCTTGTAAAATTTATACTCCCACTCATTCATGCTAGAGTAAAATTGTTCACTGGTATTATTATGTGTTATTGTAGGGGAAGCAATGTCCACCTAGAGTGTGCATTAACTTCTACAAAGGCGACCATTTAACGTATGGAGCAGTCAGCAAATTTACTCATTCTCGAGATAACGTCACTTTGGCACTAAATTTGTTAGAATAGCAGCTGAGACTGTTACTGGGTTAGCTTCTCAGGCCTTGGATGACTTGATATATGTGATTGGGACGTCTTGTATTGGCCCTTTGAGTTGATGACCCACACCAGAGCCTTAACCTTGACCCTGGCTAGGACAAATGGAAAATAGATAATTTAAGAAGAGATAAAGAGAAACATTGCTAAAGAACGAAAGAAAAAGCTTTGGTAAAAGAAAAAGAACGAAAAAGAAAGTTTTGACAAAAGAAAAAGAAAAGGCTGAGAAATGAAACTCACAAAGGAAGAAAGAAAGATTGAAGCGATTAACCAGTAAATTGGGACGGAAATAATTGATAAACCAATGGACAGAGAAATATTCTGAATGAGTGCGTATCACGGTCATTGATTTTACCAGAGGATTTCAACAAGATATTTATGTTATTTCAAAGATGTCCTTGTCTAATTCGAAGTAGTAAACCTACACTAATATACAAATGGAGGTAACTTCAAAACATCCATAGTGAAGGTTTTACTTTTTATAGAAACAGGAATAAATTAACCCATTAACACCCACGATAAAACCTCGTATTAATTTATATATAATAAATTTCCTATAATATATAAATATTATATACATTTTGTGTGTCCGTTTGAAATTCTGAAATTTAAATATATGAAGTTAGTTTCTGGCCGCGTGTATGTGTGCATGCGCAAATATTACATAAAATTGTAACATCAAATAAATTCGGTTTGATCAGTTATCTTGCCCAACTTATGTTGATAATAGGTTTTAAAATTTCTTATCGAAATAAAGCCCGTTTAAGTCCTGTAATTGGTAACACCTAAGCCATTAGAGCATCACTTTGAAGGAAAAGAAAACAAGACCTGCTGACATGTTTTTAATAGTATATTTTGAAAAATCTAAGTGTTTGATTTCTGAATTAATAAGAAGTTGTTTTGTTTAATAATGGATTTATCATATTTGAGTTTATTCAAATAAGAAAATTCTTATAGTTTAAAAGCAATGTGACGCTTTCTTTATGTAATAACACTTGGATGGAAAATTGGAATTTTCTGCGTTTTATTTAAAATTTTCTTTGATTTTTGAAATGCTATACAAAGTACGAATATAAAAACCGTGGAGCATGGGATAGGGAAATAAAAGTTACAGTAAAATTGAAAGTAAAATTTCCTTCCACTAACTACATTAAACGATGTGAAACCAAATTTAGAAAAGCACAACAATTTTTTAAAAAATCGTGAAAAATGGCTTCACAAAAGGACAGAGAGTAAAGTGATTCTTTTCGAGCACAAATTGACCTTAAAAGCACCACCTTGAGTTCATTTAGGAAAACCATAGGTAAGAGTAAATGAATCCAGAAGAATCTGAGCAGCAGCAGCGGGATCAACAAAATGCGTAACTGAGACCACATTTATACCTTATATGACTAAATGGCACTATCATCTATGTCAAACTAAAACAGGGTCCCTAGGACAGCAGAACGACATTGCATGGTGAGATGGACCTTAATTCATGCACCAGTATGTCAGTGCCCTTCATAATTAATTCCATGAAGGACAGGAGGCTGAAAACCAGGGGTTCAGGTAACTCAAGAATCATGAGTCAGCTGACGAGAAAATACTCACAAAGGACGTTGTTTTGAACCACAGAAACGATTTGTATCTCACATAGTGGGACGGTGGTATCAATGAGACATTGAAATCTTGTCATTCAGCTAAGTTTATGGCCTTTAGTGCGTGGTCTCCGATGACGAAAAGATACCATCATCAACTATAAGTGTCGTAATGTACGGCAAGAGTGTTTTGAGGTTGGGGAACACCTAACCGAATACTATCCCTCCAATAGAGGGGAAAGAAAAAGGTGTAAATAAACTTTAGGATCGAAAACCCTGACCACGGATACAGACTGCAACAAGACAGTGTCTTGCCGACTGCTGGTTTTCCCGTTGTTTTTATTGGCATGAAGCATCTTACAAAAACTCGGATCTTGATCAGTTGCAGAGAGGCCAGTATCTAGACATGCCAAGTTGTCCCGCTGCTAACTGGGAAAACCAGGATGTAACTGGTGTTGGCAGACATGTCAGCATACGATCTGGGGCCTCTTTTGCGTCTGTACCGACGCTCGTTCGCGACAATAAGTTTAGCGAAAAGGTGAATACTGATGCCTATTAAAATGTATTGTAGTATCATTTTGCCATGTCCAGCTACCTAGAGGATAGCTGTGTGTATACATGACCCATGGTCCAGCCACACAGCCAAGAGGGAATAGACGTTCTGCAACGGTAACTTTGCTGTTTTCTAGTCAGTAGATTTCTGTCCCACTCCCAGGCCACACCAGAACCCGCTAGACTACGTCGTTTAGGAGGTTTTGGAGCTGATCACCAACAATATTTTAACAACACTTTCGTCATAGCTGATATTAAGGAGGATTAGTCCAACATGTAAAAACTTCGTACTTAATATTTTCGCATCTTTTGATGTAGTGTAGTTAAATATATTTGAAACTACATTATTCGTTTTCGATATTGTCTATATGTGACAGGTCATAACAATATGCAGATTTTCATTCTCCACTTTCCATATTTCCAAGTTAAAGTTCCATTTAACAAATTAGATTATATTTTTATTGAAAATTGTCTCCTCCATTGAAGTTAGATTTGCTTTGCTTACATAGGATCTTCTTTTCTTTGGAAATTCATTAAAATAATTTTTACCGGTTTTTAAAGTGAAAGCAGGTGTATTTAAAATGGGAGTTTCGTTTATAATGAAAATGAAGAGCCTTACTTTGTGTAGATCTTCCTGACAGAAGTTCAGATCAAATGTTTATGATCATGGCGCCGTTGTTAATTTTACATTTCCATCTTTTTCACAAGCAATGTAGGGAAACTTGCTAGTATTCACATATTCAAATCCATTTGTATCGGATAAAAAATAGGCTATAAGTATTAGGTTGGTGCAAAAATAATGTCGTTTTGACGTTCAAGATCATGTCAAAAAACGACATTATTTTAGCACCAACCTAATATATATGCGAAGTTAGTTTTAAGTGTTTTGTAGTTTAAAATAAGTAATAGTCGTTGTTGCTATAGACTGCTTGTTTTAACCTGTTAGTCTTCCCTTCCACTCTCCGTTTGACTCTCAGCAATTAAGTAACTGGCAAAAATCCCCAAGGGGATTAAAGCTGAGTGACAAAGGTTCTCCGGAAAACAGGCAAAAGTCTGACTCGAGAGAAAGAGCGCCACTGAGTGATTTTATTCAAGTCAACAGTAGGGACATCTCCATTTGGTTTAGACTCGGTAGTACATTTTATTTTTATCTTCAAATAGTGTTAGAATATTAAATGTACGCGTGTGCGTGTCTCAATCTTGTTTTGGAACGCAGTCATTATGCGAGTCAGGTGCTTTTCGTTAGAAATCCTATCCCAAGGCAATGGTTGGTTCGTTTATTTTGTGAGATTAGGCTCAAAATGAAAAGAGACGAGAAAAATAACCAATGAAGGACATATTGCTCTTTATAATCAATATTCCTCTTCCTTTGATATTTCTGTGTTTTTATCTCTTTCTATCTTTCTTTGCGTGAACAGATTTCAATAGTATCTAGACAACTAACATACCAGAATACCTATTACGGCCAATAAAACAATATTCATTCTTTATATGAAAGATTGATAGATATAAAGGTAAATTGTTTGAAAGACTAACCATTCTAGAGAAATCTGTCCCTATATGATAATTGTACTTGAAGGTACAAAGCAAGGCACCCATAGACCCAGTATAAAGTATATTGACAGATGGTTGTTATTGAAAGGAATTACATGCGCTAAAAATCTATCAGGCGTAATTTAGCAATTTTCTAAGCCTGTCGAACGTATAGATATTTTTAGATTCGTACAGCGTTCATAATGCATAATGACGCCTTTTCCCTAACAGCTTTAAGTTTTCAGGACTAGAATTTAGCTTTCTGCTGTACAAATCAATAAGTGATTATAAAATTTGAGATTATGAACTGCCTCCTCAATGTAGAACACTATAGATATATGTACACCATTTTACATAATGTAACCTTAACTTCAACACCTAAACCAATAAAAGTTATAGCTAGCAGCAACAAGACAAAAGCAGGGATAAAATATATTTGCAAAATTGTCTGTTTTTTACTCCTAATAATGACTTTTCGGTGTTCCCTCAGCCTTAAAAATCCTGTAGAATTAAATAAAAATACTAGTAAAAAAGAACAGCGAAAAACCAAACGTTTGAAGGAATCAGCGCATACGCTGGGCTATGAGGTCTTCCTCAGTAGACCTAGCATAGAAGTAAATACCATATGGGTACACAAATAAATAAAATGTTTTAAAACTTAAAGAATCTATCTACACTATAAACAGAAAATTTTAAAAGACGTTAGTTTTTACCTTTGGATTATCTTGTTTTCTTTAGGACGGAAAACATACTGAAAACACCTGAAAACATTTGCAAATATATGGACAAGAAAGATGAATAAGTATACACGTTGTTTTTTTATTTTGATTGTTTTTTTTTCTTAATGTATTTTCTTGTTTGAAAGTTCCAAACATACGTACCAGCGACAACTTGAAATTGGAGAGAGTTTATCTTGTGTGTGCAAGTTTTTAATAGCTAATACAGCCAAGAATCTTTCATCCACTTGGATGAATCGAAACCCTGAATTAGCGGAGAGGTAGAACAAGAAAATCAATTGTTTTCCTCAGAGAGATTAGAAACTTTAGAAAGGAGAAAGAAAGCGAAGGAAAAGCGACAAAAAGAGTGGACGACAGTAAGTGCTTGTTGATGTAAAGAATGAAAAAATAAGAAGAATTGAAACGATAGGGACAAAGTAGAGATGGGCAAATATAAAAGAAAAGCTTCAGGATATAAAAATGTACTGAATAATAGGAAGGAAGCCCTTTAAACAGGATTATGAAAATGAAGGAGAAGAAAATGTTGCACAAGGAAGTCGATGGTATAAAGAAAAGAAATGTGAAGCAACATATAGGGTTTTTTTAAAGTTATCGGTCCGAACAAAAAGCTCTTCTTCTGAAATCTGATATTATGTCTTTTGCTTAGATTTTTGAATTTGGGGAGGTCCGCGAAATTTTCATCATAACTCGTAGGTATCGGAAGAGATGAAAACTATAGAAAGATCAAAATAGAAAAGGAAAGGGGAATTAATAAGGAAGGAATATAAATCGTGCTGGAAAGGAGGTAAAGAGGAAAGACTGAAGGAAGAAATTAGACATTTGGTCTTTGTTTATCCCGCAAATAAGACTCAGGGTGTTAGTTTGTGATTTGTTAAGATGATATCTATAACAGGCTTGGTAGCCATATAACTGGGGTCCATGACTTGGGTCGGACACGTAAAGACCTAAATTACTAAATAATAGCTTTTTTATTACAAAATTGTTACTAATATCCAGTAATTAGTTAAATAGCAATTATACCTATTATTAGATAGCACCTTACAAATATAACAATTACTGACTTGTTTCCATAAATGTAAACATACAAATAATAATAAAAAAAACAGTTAACCAACTCTACTTACTAAATGTACAAAAATCACTTTATTGACGTTAACTTAGTGGTATTTGAAGATAATATTGGAAAAATAATGAGTCCGTTTGTTTCTACTAAATTTGATTAAATGTATAGAAAATATAATCGGTGACCAGCAATAATTTTGAGTAATTTTTGTCTCCCTTTGTTTTAAAGAAAATTCCTGTTTCACACATACGATATTATATATTGATTAAAATGAATTTACAGGAACAGAAAATTAACAGGATAAATTGACAAATTAAGTAATTCATTTTATGCAAAAAGGTGTAAAATTAAAAATAGAAATTACCGGGTAGATGTTTCTTTGAATGTCATTTTTCATATTAAGTCTTAATGAGAATTGTACAAATATTTTATAAATAGAATTAAGAATTTCAAAGCTTCCAGCGCTGGTTCTTGAGTTGCCTTAGAAGAATGAAACAATATTTTAAAAGATATATATTTGCTTTTTTATTTTGAAATGATGGATTTACGAATCTTAAAAAAAATTGTCAAAAAATTACATATTTTCAATTTAACAACCATAGATATTAAACAAAAACATCTTTAAATGATTTAAATATTCTCAAATCTGTTACAAATTTCGTACAGAAAAAATATTTAATGTTTAATACTAAGACAACTTTACTTTCACGAATATGGAACTTTTAAATTGAAAAAAATCCGTGAAAAAAAAATTCTTAATATTTCTTCTGTACAACACTTTTCTTGTAACAGTCTGTTATAAATAAAAAGTTACATTTTAATATCTTTAGAAAGTATAGTTTCAAGGCATGGTCAGATGTTTGTATGATATTTCATCTAACAAATATTTGCATTTTGAGCGATTATGGCCTGGATCAAAATTTTATACGACATCAAATTTGAAAAAAAATTTGGAACTGTTACAAAATATGCACCGCCATAAGATTCTTATTTTTTCAAATTAATTTGCTAAATACTTTAGTAAATTCATAAAGTATAACATTAAACCCATTGCATACTAAATAGCTATAAACATCAATTAAATTGCATGAATGCTAAATGGTTTATAAATGATTTAACCGTTTCTTTTGCTTTCATTGCCATTTCTCCAAAATCAGAATGGAATGTCAGATGTTCATTTAAATCTGATATCACTTTTTTTTAATATCACCATAAACTTCTTTGACAATTATCAAAAATTGCAACACTTTGTCAATGAAATGAACTGTTTTTGTTTTTCCATTTAATAACAGTTGAGTTTTAATTGTAGTGTGATCGCAAAATCCTTTTTCACGAGGAGAAACTTTTGTCTCAAATTTTTGGGTAAATTGCTATATTAAATAGATTTTATAGCTTAAATATAATTTTTCATATTCAAGATGAACTTTTACAATTTCCCATTTTGTTTTTATTTTCCCCTGAAGCCCCTCCCCTAAAAAATGATAGTTGGAAGTTTCAGTAGTTCAATTATTTTGAATATTTTAGAATAAGTCAATATAATCAAAGAGGAAGAATATACAACTTTAGTTACTTAGAAACAGTGCCAAATTTGAAAATATTGGATTGCTCCTGTTATCACATACAATTACTTGACCATTTAATTGGTTGTTTGCTAATCACTCAAAATTTTCAAAGCAAAAACAAATTTCCTCTATGATATTTTAGAGCAAATTTGAAAAACTTCAGCTAAAAGAATACACTTTCTGATTTTCAACGATTTTATTAAATATATCACCAAGAAAATTAAAGTAATCTATTTTTTTCAGTCTTTGGAAATCTAAGCTGACAGTGTTATCACACTTGGTAAATTAAAATCATCTCGAAATGTCATATGACGGATTTAGCAAAATATTCAAATAGACTGATAAGAATATTGGAATCAAAGTTTTATAACCAATGCTTTGTGGTGACAAACCGTCAAGAGTTCCAAGGGCAGGAGACCATCCGACCTATGTATACCCCGCACCCGATGTTCCTGTATTTTATCTTTTCCAAAAGATGTTTGGATTCATTAACTCTCCTTGCGTTCGGTTCTGATTCAGTTCATTTGTTTCTAATTATTAACAACCTTTTGAAAACTGAAAAGTAATAGGTTATGTTTATTTAGGTGCTTGGTCATTGTTTTGCTGCGTCCTCTCATGTTAAAAGTTTTGTCTTTCTGTTGGAAGAATGTTTTGATAATCTACACCAGTAAAACCGTTCAAGATGTTGAAAGTTTCAATCAGATCAACACAATCTCTTCTACCTTCCAATGAAAGAAAGTTACAGAGATTCAACCTCTCGTGATATGTATACTTGTAAAATCAATAATTTGGATTGCTCTTTTTTGTCAATATCTTTGGCCAACTAGGGATTCCAAACCTGAGGGGCATATTCAAGTATGTCTCTGATTAAGGGCATACAGTAACATTAGATTTTCAACGGACTTTTCGGACTACGATCTTTTTATTACTCTTAGAATTCTATTTTTTTTCTTAACTGCTTCAACAATGTGGTATAATGACTTGCATGTCTGATGCATATGAACTTTGAGGTTTATTTCCATCTCGCTTGATTCAATCATCACATCTCCAATGAAATACTCATACCTTGGATTATTGTACTCAACGTGAACACTTGCAGTTTTTTGTTAAATAATAACTACCAGTCTTCACCCCATGAATACAGAGTGTGCAGGTCTTATATTGTACGCGGATATGCAATATCTGGAACATATCGAAGGACTTTGGTATCACCAGCAAATTTGGTTAGGGTGATAACAATGTCGAAAAATAGAATAAAACCCTGGGATATTCCAGATTTAGCATGTGCCAAATTTGACTCCTTACCACCACTATTTGTTGTTTTTCAATGAGCCATGAAGATATCCAATGTTCACTTTTGTCAGATATTCCATGTGCTTGGATTTCCTAATCTATTATGGGGGACAGAATCAAATGCTTTATTGAAATCCAAAATAAACGACATCGATTGAATGGCCTTGATCTAAGAATATTGATAGATTTGAGAGGCAGCTACGACTGGGAATAAATCCAGGCTGAGCATATAAAGTATGTTGAAGGCTTTCTTCCTTTCATTCAAAAAAGACATCTCTTATAACTGATTCAAAGCTGACAATGGAATTATCACTTGTACCAAATTGCTTATTTACAACAGTATTCATAATCCTAGATGTTATCTTTTATGGGTTCCTTTACGTGTTGAATCAAAAACAGATCTTGAGTAACATCTAGAAGTCTTTCAGAGCAGAGATCATAATTTAGTATATCCCAAAAGATACTTTCTTTATTAAAGTCTTCCTTCAGTAATATTGCTTTATTTTCTTTAGAAACACCGATTATATTTTGATGGAGAAATTTCTCTTCCACAGGATAATTTAAACATCTATAACATCATTAAATCCCTCCAGTCTCAGCTTTAGATTCATTTGTGTATTTTTCGATATATAATTTTAATCTCTTTAGTATATATAATGCAACCAACACCTTTCCTTCGCTCGGTCTTTGTGAATACTGTATTCATCCAATTTCAATTCACTATCCAAGACAGGATTCAGTTATGTCTGGACTGCTCACATATCAAATCATTTATAATACAGTTCAAAATATCAGTATCTCGATTGCTCCTTTCCTTTTTGGGTAAACTTTCTGGGCATGAAGGACATTTCGATTTTTCCTTTTGCTGAGAGGAGAAAACATTTTCATGACTTCTAATTTCAGATATACTTGTCTGAATTTGGTATCTGCCGCTATTTTTCCCTATTTGATTTTGATGTTCGTTTCACCAGCTGTTTTCTTAGTCTGAAGTCACTTTTATTTTCAAAAGCTTTCGTCCTTTACTTTTGGGGGAGTTCTGAATTAATAAATAAATGTCTTTCCATTCATCTTTCTTAATTTAAGACTTTCAACACTGACTTTTTCAACACTTGCCATTTTTAAAAAATTGATATGACGACTGGTGTCCTTTTCTTTTTATCAGATATCTTTTCAGGCACTCTGGTAACAAGAGTAATTTCTCTGAACAACCAATCTTTTTCATAACTTTGCCCACAATTTCTTTGTATTCAATACAATCAGTTAATCTAATTTTTCTTTATAATAAATAATTTAACTTGATGATAGACACCAAGTCGAATGAAATACTTGGCAAGCTTTGTAAGTAAATTCAATCATTGATAACAGCTAAGGCATCACGTTCAGTGGATGTATTTGTTTGCTAGTAACCTTGCATAATCGTTTCATGTCTTTTGTTTCATCTTCAACAACGATTATGGCGCATCATGGTGAAACATAATAAGTTCGTTGACCAAAAGTTGATCTCCGTGTCAAAATCCCAATCATATTTACTAACACTAAAGTGTCGAGATTCAGTGGCGATCAGTAGCGTTCTTTCATGTTCGTAGGCTTTAAAGAATGAGGCATCGTATTTCTCATAACCATCTCGGGAGGATGGCAGCCATATTCGAAAATAATTTTCAGGTGCCGATGCTGAAAATTCCTTCACAGCAACACATCGCGACACAAATCTTTCATAACACTCGAGTGAATGACCGATTAGGGTGGAATCAATGGCCGCTCAGCAATAATCAACAAACTGGTCACGTGGGTCATTGCAAGTGTAAAGAGTTCAACCCCCGCCGAGGGTATTTGTTCGTTCTGTCAGGCCGACAAAATGCGACATAAAGCAAAAATGAAGCCTTGTGGTGCATTAAGTTTGAGACTAACAATGACAAATCCGCTAGATTGCCTCCTTAGGCTTTTGTGCCATAATTACATGCTTTGACAAAGGAATGAACTGTATTTTCGCTAATAAAGCTTTCAGAAGTACAAGAATCAAATAAGGTGTTCAACGTATTTTCTTTAATAGTTATAATGACTGCAGAACGTGAGAATCCACTCAGCACTTCTACTTTACGAACTACAATGTGGGTAGAAAACATAGTAGCACTTGTGACATTTGTTGATCGAGACGGACACGCTCCCTTTTACAACATTTGTTACACGCGGTTTCCCGAGCTGGACAATTTCTTCTATGATACATACAGAAGAGCACCACAAAAGAAGCAGGCTTTCGTATTAGTGGCACTTCTGGGGGCGGGGGTTGTAATTTGAAGGTAACAGGTGGGTTTAAAGCATTACTTCGATCGCCTATTTCGGAAAGGTTACTTTCACAGACTACAACTGCTGGAGAAAGAATAGGGGGCTACATAAACTTCGTTGTTTTGTCCCAAACTCAAAACTTGATAGTAAGCTGACTGCAAATCCAATGTTATATTCTCTAGTAGTCTTCTAGGAGAAGCAATTCCACAAATGAAAGAATCTCGTATAGCTTAGTCCCAATTTTTTTTAGCTCTACTGTCTTTGGAATTACAATCCCGTCTAAGTTTTCCGAGTCATCTGAAGAAATATACAGAATTTACACTTGGCTCTTGTTGCAAGTAAATGTCTCGCAAAAATCTAATTTGGGGTTTTAATAAAAACAGTGTCTAATTTACGTAGTTCTGCGTCACAGTCTGCATGTTTAGATAAATTCGAATTCAGTAGGACTGACATAGTTTATCAGGGCTCTAAGCTTGTTAGGAATTTTGTCCTCTACAGTTTGTAAAAAATATAATCCAATGACGCCATTATTTTACTGCAGTAGGTTAGTTCGGTTCAATGTCTAGGCTTTTGGGTCGCCATCCTACATTCGAATTAGATTCAGCCATTAATTAATTAGTTGAGGGAATTGTCAAGTTAGATGTTCTGAGAGAGTCTTGAAGTTTCGCTAATTGTCTAGTATAGCTGCTAAATAAAATATGTTGCAAAATTTTGATAGCACTGGTTTAGATCAAATGATGGCTGCTGCATTTGATGTTACTTTTTATAAGAATAGTGGACTTTACATATTACGGCAATAACATTAACTATGTGACAAAATGGCATTTTTCATTAATTAATTTCATTGGATAAAAAAAGCTATATAGCTTTTCATATTACTATATTAAGCGCTCCAAATCACAAACATTCTTTTATTAAATTTTATAAAAGTTAATAGGGGGCCCCAGATTTCTATGTAAATTAATTGCAAAATAACCCCTACGAAAGACAAAACAAAATATGCACGTACTATGCGATTTCTTAGAATTAAAAAATTGAAATTAGTAAATTGGAGTCATTTTTTATATTATTGACTTTTTTAATTTTAAATAATCCTATCGTATGAGCATATTTGCTTTCGCTTCCGCAGGGTCATCATTTCACAATGACTGTACAATGAACTAACCCCCACTTCGCATTAGCTGTTATAAAAATAGAAACAGAAATCCAAAGGCGTATTGGGATAACCAAAGATCCATTCCAAAGGCTAAGCAGAGTACTAAAAAATAGAAAACACTTTTCTAGAAACAAGGAAAAGAGTACTAAACTGTTATGTGATATCTGTCCTTCTGTATAGCAGTGACAATCTCCTCAAAGATGAAGAAGAGACTTGAAGCAACAGAAATGTGGTTCCACAGGAGGATGTAGAGAATACCATAGACTGAGCATGTGAGCAACGGCGAGGTTTTTAGAGAAAATGGAAACGAAAAGGAAGTTTATACTTATCAGGAAGAGACAGTTGAAATTTCTGGGGCATATGAGGAAAAAGGGCTTGGAAAATCTGATACTCACAGGACAGGAAAATGACGTATAACATACTTAGTGAGCTTGAGTAAATGGATGGCAGAACAAAATTTAGTAGAAATAAAAAGATAAAATTTATTAAGAGTTACAAAGGACAGGGAGCTACGTCCTGAGAGAACACGGCACAAAAAAGAAGTTTAAGAGTTCAACTATTACACGCTCATACCTATTGTTTCCTTCTAATATTTTTGCGATATTTTAAAGAATAGTGTGGAAATAATAAATTTATTGAATTTAATTATGATATTAACATTCTGTGATAAAATACTTAATGAGACACTTTTCATTGATTTAGTAGTGCGAAAAAGTTACAATTTTGTATTTATGGGGGACAATTTATGGGGGACAATTTATGGGGGACAATTTATGGGGGACAATAAATTAAAATTATGTATAAAATTCCTGTCAGAAAGAAAAACAAATTATTCATAAAAAACTAAATTTTATAATAAAAATTTTCATTGTTATATGAGAAATCTATTCAGTAGAAAATTAACTTCGAAATTCTTCATGACTATGTCAGTTTCACATCAAAATCTATTTTTGACAATAAACTAAAAAAAATTAAGTAAGTCAAAAAAATAAAATAAATGAACGTTATACTTCAGTATCTTTAATATTAGACTCAGTTAACTAAAGTTTAAAAAGTAAATATTTCTTTCCAATAATAAATTGCTGAACCCTGATTTCATTGTGTCAAGCTTTCCATGCCCGTCTCTCTGTTTTCAGAATACCGTGGTCAGCTTCTTGGCTTATATTAAAGGTTTCCGCAAAATTTAGCCCGAGTTCATATTAGTTTTTTTTTTTTTTTTAGATTTCATCTAATAAAAATTGGCTTTATAGATACAGCAGTTTCCGTTTGCCTGTTAATTTAATATTCTTGAAATCTTCCCACCATCACCAACTTGAGGAGGTGGGAGTGAGTTT
Organism: Acanthosepion esculentum; assembly: GCA_964036315.1. Lineage (NCBI taxonomy): Eukaryota > Metazoa > Mollusca > Cephalopoda > Sepiida > Sepiidae > Acanthosepion > Acanthosepion esculentum. The sequence goes on from OZ038514.1 coordinate 28,033,574, forward strand.
TTACCAACGTTGCAATGTTGGAAATAAATTGCTACACTGATAGGAACATTTTGTTTTTTATTTTCACTTTTTCGTCGAGTTAATTTTTTTTTTGTCAATTTAGATTGCGGAGAATGACATCGCTGTGTATTTTTTTCGTTTCATGTCAAATCAAGGATTTCTTTTTAAACTGAAAATATAAATCTATTTTTATTCCCCACTTGATCGTAAATATGAAAGTAAATATAAATGTTAAATATAGGGTATTAGTTAGAATCCGATAACATGCTTTGTTTTGTTGAAAAGGATCATACTAATGCGAACTTATGGTGAAAGAGATATGAAAGTTTGACTGGGACAGTGAATGTGACGAGCGAAGTTACATTTAGAATAGCATCTCAATCCCTCCACCATTTTTGGCCTTGTGCCACATTTTGTATTACACACTTTAATTAATTGGCAAGTAAATCGTTTGGTCTTTATTTTCCTTATTTATGTGTCAATTTTCTTTATATATTTGTAAAAATATCTATAATTAGGTTAGACCAATAACCTCCAAGGTCATTTGCGCTTAATAATGTTCATGAGTAAAACAACAAAAGAATAAAGATTGCAATAAATCCTGTGATTTTACTTTGCAATTGATTTTTGTTAATGGTTAGAAGATTAGTGATATAGACATTTCTGGAAACTTCTAGTCTCTGATTGCGTCTCTGATTTGAGTAGAGTTTTGTGGGAGTTACCTATACTATTTGGAATAACACTCTTATTTTTTCCTTACCACCTTGCCGAGAATCTCAACCCTGTCTTCTTGTCAATTCGGATCTTGCTGTAGTGATATTTTTTTTTATTTCTCTTTCAAGCACGAATCTCTATTCACAAGACTTCTTTCTCTTACCAACGTACCGACTGGGATTCATTTCGTGATTTTCTTCGCGGTGCGCATTGTTAGAGTGAAGTGTTAAGTTTCACTATTAAAAATTGTGCCAGTGAGGTTTCTTCTTGGGTGAAAGTTGGCATACCTGCTTTTGTGCTATCTCTGAAATGCCACAATCTTAGAGAACATGAGCTAGTTCAAGAGCACATTTCACTAGGATAGTTGCTTCAAGCAACTATCCTAGTGAAATGTGCTCTTCAACTGGCTCATGTTCTCTAAGCTCTATATTAATTACCTTTCTGTTTTTCAGCCTTGTTAGAAATCTTTTTCTGTAGTTCCTGTTTTTAAGAACTCGGGCAAACCATCTGATCCTTCGAACTATCAATCTATTAGACTTCTCACTCTTTGGCGAAGTGCTAGAAGGCTCTAATCAACTCCGAATTGGTTAAGCATCTCACCTAGCAGATTATTTTTTCAGATAAATTTGTCTTTGATAGGGATTAGCACCTGAATACCTTTCGTTTATGCAACTTGGGCTTTCTATAATTTAGATTTAATTTATTCGCTGTGCTTTTATTTTCTGTATTAATTTAAGAGGCGACAGGCTGTTTCATGCTAGACGCAATCGTCAGGCCACGAGTGTTGTTTTTTTTCTCGGCTATTTATATATACGGGTCAGTGGTGCATTGTGGGTAGTCTATTTTGGCGGTTATTTTGCCGGAATTCGTTTATTTATAATTTATGAGATTATTTTGCTTGTTTTTATTTATTTATTTTTTATTTTTTATTTGTTATCTTATATATTTATTTATTTATTTTAATTTTAATCGATGTTTTATTAACGTAGTAAAAATTTGTTTGTATCGCTTATTTAATAGTTTTGTTTTGGTTTGGGAAGATAATTAAATCTATTTATTCAATTTTGGGTTCTGCTGTAGTTTATTCTAACTATAATTTGTTTATTACTTCATTCATTTATTTGGATTGATTATCTTTACTTGTTTTTTCTAACGATTAATTTATCGGGATCGGTTTGTTAGTTTGCTTATTTATTTGGATAATTTAGATTAATTTATTTTACTTGTTTTTTATTATTTATTTATTATACTATATATTTTCATTTACTCTTTTCAGTTTTCGATTTTTAAGTAAGGTAGTATTACTTTTTATCGTTAAATAACAGTTATAGCTATGTCTTTCATCCGATTTTTGGTTTGATTTTTATAGTCTAATATTTTGGTCATGATGGTTTGTTAATTTGTTTATTATTTACTTTATTTATTTGGGTTCATTGATTTTGTTTTTTATTTTTTTATTTATTTATTCTATTTCTTCTATTCTAACGGGTGTGATTTGGTAATTTGTTTGAGTTAATTTATTTTACTTATTTTATTGTTATTTTGTTTATTTATTTCAGTTTTCGATTTTTAAGTAATGTAGTAAAAACTTGTTTTCATGTCTGCATTTTGAGATGAGCTCGGATCGTTTATTTAATAATTTATTTTGGTCTGGGAAGATAATGATAGCTATTTTTTTTCCCTCCAAGCAAAGTTTGCAAGTTTTGGATTGTCTTGTTGTAGGCTGATGATCTTTTCCTTATTTTCCAAGATATTTTTGGTGTGATGCGCGTTTTGTTTTTAATTTCCCAGATATATTTAGAAAGCATTGTGCTGTTCGCGTATTTACTATTTGTGAAAGATATTTTGTGTGCATAATTTCTTTGTTTTCAGGTTCCTTCAGTTACTCCTATGTATGATTTTGTGATTTTATCGTGGCTTGGTATATTACGTTGTTTTGTAAGCAATTACCGTTTAAGTGGCATTCGTTCTTTATTCTGCAGTTACGCGTGGGTTTAATTTGTTCGAGTGGTTTGTTGATAGTTCTCCTGTTGTGCTTTTTTATTATTTGTGCCATGTTATCGGTGAAACTGTAGCTAATTTTTACTGTGTAGTTGTTGAATATTTTGTGTAGGGTACTTGATTCCGGGAAGTCTTTGTGTAAGAGTTTGAAGAATATTTTTCCTACGTTTGTTTTTACGTTTATACTGTACGGTGGGTTGAACCATATGATATTTCTTTTCCTGTTGGCCTTTTTTTGTGTTCTGGGTTCTGAGTATGTGAGTGTTGCTGGGAATCCGCTATCTTTTAGGGCTGTTTCGTAGTCTTTCTTAGCTTTGTTAAATATGGATTCATTGGAGGAATTGTCGAAAAGCCTGCGGTTAATCGATTTTGGTATCTGTTTGATTATAGAAGGTTGGTGATTGGAAGATGTGTATATATAGAGTGATTTATCATTGGGTTTTCTGTATGGTTTATATGTGCCTTTTCTTAGGTGGAAGGTAACATCTAGAAAATCTACTTCGTTTTGGTTAGTTTTTATATCTATGTCGAATCCGTTATTTTTGAAAATCTTTATTATTGCTTTTCTAGTTTTGTCTGTGTTTTGTTTGTTGCAGTTTCTTAAAATTATGAGACTGTCGTCCCTGTAGAGTCCTGTGTCCTTTCTATCTATTATTTTGCTTAGTTCGTGTAGTAAGTATATACCTGTGATTTCGCAGGTCTCTGCATCGTCAAAGCTTCTCATTGTAGTGTCAAAGATCCTATATTTCTTTATCCATGATTCTTCATTTTGATATACTAAATATTTACGGGAGTGTTTAATGATGTCGATTTTGTTTGGTTTTATTATTATATGTTCGTGAGCTAAGTTGATGGCCTTATCTAGCATGGGTTCTGTTATGGATGGGTAAAATTCTTTTATGTGTAATTGTAGGAATTGGCAATTTTGTTTGTGCTCTGGAACCAGTCAATAGTTGCTTTTGTGTTTTTCCACTGGTTTACTCCTAACTTCTTCCTAAGTTCAGAATTAATTCTTTCTAGCATCGTTTTACTTATTTTACGTAGTTCGCGTTTGGCTGGGTTTATGAGTCTGGATGCAGGGTTGGTTTTGAAATTTTCTTTGTGGTCTTTTAGTGTGATAAAGGCTTACGCCTTGCTGATGCAACTTATTCGGTCATCTAGGTCTAATTAAAATTAAAATAAATAAATAAATATATAAGATAAGAAATAAAAATAAAAAATAAAAATAAAAAATAAATAAAAACAAGCAAAAGAATCTCACCCAAATAATTAAACAAACGACTTCCGGCAAAATAACCGCCACAATAGACTACCCACAATGCCCCACTGACCCGTATATATATAAATAGCCGAGAAAAAAAAGAAATCTCCTGGCCTGACGATTGCGTCTAGCATGAAAAAATCTGTCGCCTCTAAGTGTTGGCTTCAATGTTCACTTTTATATTTACACACGCTCTATCTTTGTTATTGAGCACTTTATCCCATAAATATATCACACCTTAAGAGTATATATATATATATATATATATATATATATATATATATATTGTGTGTGTGTGTGTGTATCGATAGGGATGTAAAAGTTTTATTTTCCAAACACGGTCAGCACGTTGTGGTCGAGTTCATATGTGCTTTTAAGTGTTGGCTTTTTATTAACGCTTCCATTATTTTAGCAGTTTTTTTTTTACACGTGAATCAGCCTATTATGATAGTATGTTGCAGATGGAGTTTGGTAATGTTTAAATAGGTTTTAATTGAGCTATGGTCTGAGATGTAAGTCTTCGTGATGAGCACGTAGTGGCATGTCCAGTATAATTATTAATTTTTTTTATTTATTATATGAATATTGGAGAGCAACGTGTTTTCAGTCACATAAAAAGCATAGGTCATTTAATACTTACACGTTTGAGCTTTTTTGTTGAAAGAAAAAAATAATCTTATAATAATATTTCTACATATATAAATATTCATTATATATATGTGTATGTATGTGTGTGTGTGTGTGAATGTATACTGACAAAACAGTGAATTTCCATACATAACTGTAAATAAATCCATTTTCGCAAATATATGCCTATGTAGGTAAGTATGTGTATAGATAGATATGCTCATATCTAGTGATGATTACTGTGTGAAGCCTTATCCCCCTCTTCCCCTCTTCCCCAACTTATGTATTAGTGTCCTATTTTAAATTCTAATTATATATTTGTATATCCCTTTCCTTATGCATATAAGTTCTCTTTTAAATTCTTTCAAAAGAGCATATATATATATATATATATATATATATATATATATATATATATATATATATATATATATATATATATATATATATATATATGATGTGTATGCGTCAGGGGATAGTTAGAAAAAGAGAGGAGGAGGCAGTTAAAGCTTCACTCAATAATCATTAGACGAGATAAGCACATCTACTCATTACATTATTTCTGTATATACACCATACTTGCATACATATGCATATTTTTGCGAAAATGTATTTATTTACAGGTATGGTTGGAAATTCACTATTTTACTAACGTGAATTCGCCTGAGCACACGCACACAAACACACACACACATATATATATATGAGAAGAATACTCACGTATGTAAAAATATTAATATAAGATTAATTTCTTCTCTCAACAAAAAAAAATGAAACGTTTACGTGTTAAATGGCGTAAGCTGTTCATGTGATTAAAAGCACATTGCTCTCCAATGTTTCATGAATTCAGTTCTCTTCTACGTTTTATTTATGAATATATTTTGTGCATTTAAATGACACCGGGGTAAGCGGTGAGAAAGATAATTAAAAACTTTTTTTTACAGTCGACAGTCTGTCTTATAAAAGACAGAAACAAAAGATAATTGTTTTTACAATCCTGACACTCTTTCCCTCGTAATGCTAAGGTGAGGGTCCTTTTCACGCAACTTATGATCAATTTGATTTTCATTTTCCACTTAAAATATAGACTGTTGTATTTGTTGGCTTTCTATTTTAATATGTACTGGAACAAAAATAATGGAAAAAATCTCGTTATACACTCACTCACTTCCGCGTAGGCATTCCATTTTAAAAAGTAATTCATGAATCATGTCCTTTTCACGCATTCATAAAAAGAAAACATTTTATGGACTTAATACCACATACTGACGCATGCGCCTAACGTACGCAAACGTCCACCTTCATGCCTCGTTTTAAAAGCAAATATTTTCAGAAGGAACCATAATCGGATTAGTCTGTCAAACCAGATGACTAGATTGTTACGTGCTGGAAATGTTTTACGCATGTATGACTTTTGGCTTTCTCTGATATTTCCAAAGCAACACTCACATCTGACATTTTGATCTATCGACGTCATAACACCCACAGAACTTATATCGACACAACAAATGCACTTTTTTGATTAAATAAACTATTAGTTAAGTTGCTATTATTACTAATATAACGATTTATAATACACTTATTAAAAAATTATCATTTTCAATAGGTCTAATATTTTTCAAACGCGTGTTTTAGTCATTAAATTTCTATTTAGATAATTCATTTGTCTTTTAGACTTGAATCAAAACGTTGTTTTCGGACTGTTTAAAATTTAAAAAAAAGTTTATTTACTGTGGATTTCATGTATTTTTTCTCATATATTTGCGATATTTTTATGAAAATTTTTTATTTATTTTTATTAATTTTTCTAAACGTATGTGTATATGTTTGATATCACCATCATGGTGGTGTTCAGTATCAAAATAAAGAAAAATAATTATTTTCGGAGATGTAGGAAAAATTTAAATGCAAATCGAACATTTTAATTAAAGTTTTATATTAACATAAATTTTCCTGAGTGCCTCATCAACAAGTTAAATATGCAGATAAGTAATAGTGGGGAGGTTCGATCTGATGCTCCATATTTCTGACACTGTACCAAAACTAAGCAAGGTCTAGTAAATAACAATTTATAATTCTAATAATGAATTGAATACTAGTCGGACTATGCTATTAATAGTTTAACTTTTATTTCTGAACGCCTACTGAGGTATAATCTAGTTTTCAATTTTGTAACAGTCTTGACAATCATTTGAATGAATTGCTATAAAATCATTACCAACAACACAATTATAATTCAGACAGAAATTCCACGATTGCCAATGTAGTTACATTTGAAGACACATGAGGATTGTGTGTAAAGTAAAATATCTTGGTTGTAGAGTCATTTTTCTTTATTCCTTATCCTTTCACATTTCTGTTTATTCTCTCGTTTTCTTGTTTCCTTTTCTGTTTTTTAACCTTTTCTTTTTCTTAACTATACACATACATCTTTCACTGTTGACCAGCGGTCAATATCTCAACACTAGCCAGTACTCTCTAGCAGACAGAACATATAAATTTATGGCAAATTATCCCCAGCTTCGATATCTGTTGCCTCTAAATCTAATGACGTCGAAAGGTAATTTTTCCTCGTCCCATCACATATTTGACCGAATAATGCATATCCACACACATAAAAACAAAAGAAAATGTATCCAATTACACAAATTCAAAGTATGTTAAGATGCATTTACATCACTTATACAAGTCACTCTTGCACGTAACTGAATTTCTTGGGCTGATGTGCATTAATATCGTATTTTTGATGCGTATATTTATACATTAAAATAACTGAATTTTTGAGATGAGGAATTACTATACATTTATATGAAACTTGTCAACGACCCAAATGAAGTCAATCTAAACTAATTTTTCGTTACTGAATGTTTCGATGTTTAAAATTGTTGATTAGCTCTTGCTTCTTTTTTTCCACCAATTTTCACCCTGTTGGTATTGACCAAATTTCACTTTTTTACAATTTCTGTTACATTTAGAAACGTGAAATGCCTATGATTGGAGTTATAACCTCGCAAATCTACGATCAGCTAGCTTAAAAAATCGGTGCATACGATGAAAATTAAGATAGAATTCAAAGACAATTTTCTAGATCAGTCTTGTATATGAACAGTTTTGAAATCGCATATCTGCAATTACATCCGCTTACAAAGTATAACAGACAAGATGACTCTCAATCACCCACAACGTGTCCCAGATGAATATCAACATCTGCTAAACTATCGTCATTACCCATAACATTTCGTCAACATGTATTTCTACACTGAATGAAGACTTTATTTTCTTACTGTTTCTGATAAAACATAACGTAAACTTTTGAAGAAAGGCATTTACCACAAAATAGCATTTTTAACTGCACAAAATTTAATTTTTAAGAAAAAGTCATTTCAGTGATCTTGCATTTATTCCTTTCTTATCCCTCGTACTTGTGCGAACAAGTCAGATAACTTCTACTCTATTTTCGGTGAAGTAAATTTTGCATCGCAGAAGTGTAGTATAATTGCTATGATTAAGACCTACCGCGTATATCTAGGATGCAAAATCGGCGACTAAGACAAGACGCTGGCACCACACATATGCTAAAATTGTTGTGAAAAGTATCTTCGCAAGTGAAAAGGAAACATATGCCTTTAGCACTTGAAGGTAAAGCAACAGATCATAGCAGCGACTGTTACTTCTGTAGGATACCTACGGTTAGGAAAGACTTGTCAAAGAATAAAAAAAAAACTTATGCAGGTATTTGACCATTATCTCATGGAGTAGGACTATCAGCTCTAATTGCACCTGTAACAGAGAGAGTTTGGGAACAACACACACACACACACACATATATATATATTTATTGAAATTGGAGTAGATTTGAACAGCGAAATTAGATCAGAATAATTTTGTTTACTGATGGGAATCGGATCTAGCCCATTTGGAATTGGGTCATTAGGAAGACAATGAAAGATGATCGAGATAATTTTTATCGTTTAAAATTTGAAATAGAGCTTACTAAAGCTATGAGGAACTTTGAAATTCACATGATTTTGGGTTGAAGGTAGCACTCGTGATTATCGGGTGTGGGCCAAGGGTCGATTTATGATCAGCCAGGTTTATCTATATACACGCGCACAGAAATATGTTGACAGAGTGGTTGGCTCATCAGCCGTCGAGTGCATCGAGCTTGGTAGAGAGAGGTCGGAGACTGGAAGTGACGTCAGAGATTGGAACCAAACGCCCGCTAACATATTCTGTTGATATAAGTACGAAGAAGCGAATTACTTCTCCAACAATCTAAGATTGCTACTGCTCCTATTATTACTATCACTGGAAACGGAAATGTCGAACAAGTTACAATAATCAACAGGATGGGGCTCGTCTGTCGTCGAGTGCAGTCGAGCTGGGTGGAGAGATATCGGAGACTGGAAGTGACGCCAGGGATTTGGAACAAAACCCCGCTGACATGTACTGGCAATATAAGTACCGATGCTTCTGCTACCACGAAGATTACGACTACTGTTACTACCGCCGAGGAGGAACGCAGCTATAAACTTTAAGCCGCACACAGAAATCTTTATCTCTCCATCGCAAGAATCGTATATCGTTCTGAGACGATTTCACAACAAGCAAATCAAAACCCACTCTCTCTGTGTCTAGAATCCAGTGTATGAGTTTTTACGTCAATTACTTTTCTTTTCTGTAACCCGTTTCTTTTCTATGCTATTCTTTTCTGCTATATAAAGGACATTAACAATTCAACCATTGTATAGTTGCTTGTCCGGCTTTCTGCATATATATATATATATATATATATATATATATATATATATATATATATATATATATATATATATATATATTTGTTGCATTCTAAATTTCTTAGCACAGACTCTCCAGCCGTGTCTACATCTTCAGTCGACCGTTTATGGATGAACATCACTTCTGCTTTCTGGATCAAACCAAACACAACGTGGGCAGGAAGCAGGATTAAACCAGTGGACTGGTCGAATGATCTACGGATACTCAGGGGACCTACGGGCACTCCGTTAAGTTCGGTTAAGACCGAGTAGACACCTCAACCCAGAGAGTAAGACGTCGGAGGTTGAGGGGCTGGGGCGAAAGTGTTAGACATCAGAATCCTCCTCACTCGAGTCGGAAGAGGATGAAAATTTGTCCTGGATCATCAATGAATCAATTTTTGACAGATTTTCCTCCTCTGAATCACGTCTCATAACTCCGCGAACTGCACGCCCTTGTCAGGAATTTGGGGTTAGCCAAAGGATAGCGCAAAACTGCAAGACTAAAAGAGTAGCAGCTGATATTAAATTTTCTACATTCCGTGACTGTCAAAAAGAATTTGAAATATTCATCTTCATAGAAGGTTATTTTATGACCTGCAGCAATAAGAAACAAAAAGTCTCAACATCCTTCCTGAATCATGTGACCGACGTCTGTTCACCCAAGACAAATCTTAAATACTGCCCAATGGAATTTTTGCCATCAATTCTATAAGATTATGCAGTTTATATAAAGGAAACACATGATATGAATCAGTTTTAGAGGTGAATAAATAATGACCAACATCAGCGACAACACTATAGCGACTTGAAGGTTGTTGTTTTTTACGTGTGCGCAAATTGGATACACAAAGTTCTGCTGTTTCTTTGTGAATGCGATCGCCGTGCAAGAGGGACGGGTCCTTTTAAAAATGACCATTAATTTTTAAAGAACCAACCAACACTTATCGGACGCTAAATATACCCCCGAAGATAATTTGTTTACTCGCAATTGTAGATGAGCGTAAGAATAGCGTATAATATCAATTTAGTATAAAACAATATATAGTGACTCCATTTGAATATTGCCGGTTTAGGGTTTCTAAAATTCAATGGCTGTAAGCAAAAAAAAAATGTAAGTCGTAAGAGCCACTTGGAGGAGATAAGCTAAATTGCGGCTCCGAAGCTGTAAGTTCCCGACCCTACACTAGCTTACCATAGACGATTCTAGCCAGTTGACCCGATTATTAAGGATCTGTTAGTGGCTCGGATTGAGGAGTCGGAGAGCCGAGTTCGAATTCCAGTCGAAACCATTACAATCACTTACGTGCTAATGCCCTTGGGAAAGGTATGAATCCTCTTCTTTTCCCCCAGCTATGGATAAATAGCAGGACAAACGTGGTTCTGTAGCCTTGGATGGCAACTGGTCTACTGCAGAAAGAAATGGCAACCTACTGCCGGAAAAAATCTGCCTCGTCAGTCATGTATCGAAAGATACATGATCGCCTATGCATGTATCACGCATGGCACATAACTGAGTCGACTATTGCGTTGTTGACGGTGTGAGGTAACATTTCCCGGTACTCATGTGACATCGTAGATCGAGAGATGTCAAATGTCCCCACAATAACACGAATACGATTTCTCAGTTGAGTGGCACCCACTATAATACTTCGTTCGAAACCTGTTCATTCATGTCGCCTTACCATGAGGCACCTAACCGACGTTCCCACTAACTCACCAAATGTCAAAGCACGACTATTATAAGTTTGGACATTTCGATGCTCTCAAGTTATGGTGGTGTCACCTACCATTACTTTTATACTCTGCTTATCCTTGTATGTATAATTAATAGGAACAACTAGATGTCTACTCGAATTCATTCTTTTGAGTATCAGTATTGGTAATTTCTTCGCGATTTCATTGTGATCCTTTAACCACTATCATGAACTCATGAATGTTCCAGTCATTTACAACTATTATCTATTTTCTTTTCTTCGAATTACATCAAATTACAAATTTACTGGCTGAGAACGTCTTCCTCGATCAAAAATGTTCAATTCAAGTAACGCGTATTCAGATATTTCTGGCATAGCAGTTTTAGTTTTATAAAAGCGTAGTTAAAGAGAAATATCAATGGAATATATACAGTTTGAAAATTTTGAAGACTTTTTTTTTTGTTTGTCGGGAGAGTTTGAAAATTTTTAGGTCAAGGGAGAACAAAAGACACTCACTGTAAAGAACTGGCCCTAAGAACATGTTTATATTTTTTTTAATTGACTGTGATTGGACGGCTCAAAGGTGAATTGCCCCCCTTTGAAAGGGAAGGGAGAACTACAACTGGACTTTAGAGCAGTTTGAAACGAGACCGCTTAGAGACAGGAGGTTCGTTTTCTGTCTCCCTGCTGAAAAGGCAGGCACCGTATGCCCATAAGTAAGGATGCATGGGTAACAAGTTGCTGAGGGCAAGTTTCCTCTTCAGAGAAAGTTTTGAGAAGTCCTCTTGAAGAAGCCCCAGAAAAGAAAGTTGAAAAGAAGTCCGTAAGTGGAGTTTGGAGCCAAAGCCGTTTGAGAAGAAGACGAAGGAGTGAACACGTGCATTTTCAAAAAGTATTTTACCACGTGTTTAAGTAAATTTCCCCCTTATAGCGGCCGTAACAGAAAGGCGTAATTTCCAGGCGGACGGGAGGAAAATAAAAGAAGGGAGCTTGGTCACCAAGAAGAGAACCTTGTCTACACAAGAGAAAAAAGATAAAAACTTTTGAACCTTGAAAGGATTGAAAGTGTACTGAAGATCTAAGGCTCTTCCCCCCCTTTTTTATTGTTATCATTGACACAGCCGGTGGGCGTTATTCTTTTTTTTGGTTTTTTTGGTGCATTGCAATTTTTAAGTTTTGTTTTTCTGCTATGTTTTTTTTTACATTGTGTTACTCAGAGAATAGGTTATCTTATTCTCAGCAAAAAGGGACAGATTTTTGCAAGAACCCTTATTTAGTTGGTTAGAAATAAGTATTTTTTCTTTGTAATTGAATCTAATTTTCATTTTTTTCTTTCTTTTTCGTTATTAATTCGGGCGATAGTGGAAATACTGTTGCAGCAGGTTTTATTTTCTGAAAGAAAAGAAAATTTCCGAAAACTGTTATCTACAACTAAATTAAATTAAATTGGAAATATTTAAATTCCTCAGGTTAAGTCTGTTTGTGTGAGAATGAATGTTTAATGACTTTTAAAAAATCAGAATAAGCGATATGGAAAGATAGAAACGACCTTTTATAAAATACATCGGATGCTGTGAAAGTTATTAGCATACCATTCGTTCAATTTCAGTTTGGCAATTTTGAAAATATTTTAAAACATTTTAAGATATATTTGGCAGAAGTAAATAAAATACACAAAGGTTTTCAGCAGAAAAACAATAATATAATTTAGAATTTGCCGAGTCATTAAGTTTTCTGATAGCAACAATCGTCTTCAAAACAACAAATGTGCATGAACGATGTAAGAGAACAATAAATAGAAACTCCTATCAATGATATGAACTATTTTGAGGCAGCAGCTACTACGAAGAAAGGAAAGCAGATATTTTAAAAAGCACTAACACAAATATGTTAGTAAAATATTTGCTGTCAAATTGGTATATAATAAAATAAGGATTATTAATAAAATGGACAAGTTGAAAATAAGACTACTACTACTACTACTATTATCACAAATGATAATAATAATAATAATGATAAAAAAAAAACTAATATAATTATGATTGTGACAGGAATTTACGTCATTAGTTGCTTCTGGTATTTGTTATAAAAAGAAAGAAAAAAAACTAAATATGCGATTTCAACGAAGAGAAAGAAGTTGATTATGAAGGACTGTTCCAGCGTTGACCTTTTTATTAGCTTTACGGCGAACCTTGGCAGGGGAATAGGGAAAAGTGGAGGGAGAAAGGATAAGAGGTCATTGGATTTGAACCTAAGAATTAATTTGGTTTGTTATTTTTTATGAGCAGTTTTCTCGCAGGTTTTTCATTGCTTTCCCATGTCTAATCTATTAATTTAGTTTTTTTCCCTTTTCAGTACATTTTGTTCAAGTGCTGTTTTTTTTATCAAGACTGATGAAAACCAACAAATACAACAAATGCGTCAAATTAGTGCACGATGGTATGTGATTGTAAATGAATTTAACTTCAATTGTATGATTCTACAATTGTGGGTGCCTATTTCTCTCTCTCCCCCCCCCCACAGAGTATATGTCTGGATGTACATATGTTCCTAATTATATTATTTTTATGCACCTTTTCTATGCTTCTGAATATTTCCTTCTGATGAAATACGTCGATATGTGCATGCATGTATCGAGGTATGTGTATAAGAAAGCGTATTTAACTGTATTCTTTTGCGTCGTGTTTCTTTAAGACGTGGGTGGTCATGTCTCTTCACAACTTCCTATTCTTTTGTATGCCATAGCAGTGTTTTTCTTTTCACTGTTCCTTCCATTCCCCGTTCAAGCTTGTTACGTTATTCGATGTTTACCCACCTCTCCCTCCTGCTTTCAATATGTCGTGTGAGTATCAAATTTTCAAAACCATCGTTGTCTTCCAGTAATTTAAACTGTCTCTTTTTAAGTGTATGTGGCCTTTTTATTTCTATTTTCCTTAAAACTTCCCCTTTGCTCACATGCCTTATCTTTAGTATTCACAGCATCTTTCTGTAGAATGACATATGTTGCCTTATGTTTCCTCTTCATCGTTGAGTAAATTGTCTAGCATTCATTGCCATATAGAGGGATGGATATTTGCATAACAGTTCTGCACACTTCACTTCATTTCTAATGAAATTTTCTTGTTACTTCATACTTAGTTTAGCCTTTCGAAGTTATCTTTTGTTATTTCAGTGTACATTTGGATTTCGGTATCACACTTTCCTGTCGTAATAGAAAACACAGATATTTAAATTTCTTTACTGGCTTGATTTTGACATTTCAAATGTGTAGCTTATATCATAAGTTGCTCCTTTTGATTCTCGCATGCATCTGCATACATTTATGTACGCGCGGGCGCGTGTGTGTGTATTTGTCTTCGTGGTTGCATAATAAAGCAAAGTTATGCATTTAATGAATTTGTAACTTCAAATATGTGAACGAATGTTTGTAACATTTGTGTGTATTTTAACATAAAAATATATATACGTTGAACGGATCAAACATTGAGATGAAAATAAATTTCCGGTTTGACACAAACTTCATGACAAAAGCATCAGCCAACGCTGTCTATATTTTTGCTAACGTTTTTTATCCATTATTTTTATAATAGCAAAAAACTAGCTACTTTACTATAATTCATTTCACATGCAAACTTTAACATCCTTAAATTCCTATATGAAGAATATAGTCACAGATTCACTACACTAGGTGTTTCCGCTTTGTTTTCCATAGTAAGTAGGTTTTACAGGGACTAGCTAACCTCACGCCCAATTGATCACAATTCAGAATAGTCTTTCTCCTTGACTGGTTGCCAATCAAAGCTAGAGAGTCCAGTCTTCTATGCATTTCAGCCCAGAAACAAGAAATGGTATCTGTGCAACAGTGAACGCACTCTGCCTTAATTTGAATTTGGCACGCCGATTCCAATTTCCGCACCGATAAACGCTACGTTGCATGTGCATCCTTACATGCAATCATCAAGCATAAAAAATGATTGAGGCCATTCTACAAAACAAGTCGTAAGATGTGTGTATGTGTTAGTGTTTATAGAATGATCTTGTACTAGTTGTATATATTTGCAGCGAGATGATGTGTATATATGTAAAGGCATGTGTATAAACTTGTCTGGGTCAGATTTTGACCGTCACATGAAATCTTAGATAACAATTTATCTAGATGGATTTATTCACTGCTGATGTGGGCGTAGCTGTCATTTTACTCGCTTGCTTGCATTTGTGGACAGGCCAATTAAGATATTGCATATTAAAAAGCGCCTCTTTTCCTGGCTTACTTGTCATTTACCTCTTACTCTAGGACAAGATTGACGACTGACGTCTCTTTATAGACAAGGTCAGTTTCATACTCCTTAATTCAAATGGCAAAACTAGGGAGTGAAATAGCTAATTTACGTGCTAGTTAGAGTATTTAATCACACATATATAATGGCTGATCTGAGTATGCCCGTCTATTAGGGCGGCTAGACAATCCCTGTTGCAGATAACTACTTAGGCACACGTGTTTCATCAACAAAACCAACTTGGATTATACTGCTACTATGCTGAGCGCACCGTTTATTTTTTGGGGGTTAGAGCGTATTATCTGACGTGTTCAGCAATTTGAATAATACACCCAAACCCGCAATTACGTTGACTGGTGATTTTATACTAAGACTCAATGGCTCCCAAATAGTTACGTCTATTCAATGTCACTCACAAGGCTTCGGTCACCCGTGTAATGGATTTCAGGTACTTTCCGAATGTCTCACACGCTAGGATCACCTCTCCAGGCCGACAACATCAATAATTCACCTTCCTGACAAATCGACCATGGCAATATATATATTCGAACCCGGCTCTCATGGTCGAAGAGCAAACTTTCGAATCACTACCACATCTATCTATCTATCTATCTATCTATCTATCTATCTATCTATCTATCTATCTATCTATTAATTCATGTTTCATTAAATAATATACACAAGTTTTGTTTATTTATTTTAAGTAAATTCCTTTCATATTGTCGAATAAGCTTTTTAGCATTATCACTGAAACACGGAAGAAAATCACTATGTTGATACATGTTTTTATTGTTAATTCTGTCTAAGCTTACTTATCAGAGATTACAAGTACATTACAATAAATTAAATAATAAATTGTATAACAAAGATAGTAATTTTTGTTTTAGAATGGTTATGTGGACATTGGAACAATGATAGTTTATTTTGTTTGCATGGAAGATTGCTATGCAACGATCAATTCGTGCATATGAAACGCAAGAAGCAAAATATCGCATTGCGGTTAATGACGTCACACATGACTACGTGAGAGTAAAAATGAAGTTAAGTATTTAAAGCCATTGGTATAAACCAATAGCTCCTTTTATCAACTATAAGCATTTAAGTATATTTGTGGAGTTTTCATAGTTTATTTTGTTCAGGTTCTGTAATCTGCATAGTGACATATTCACTAAACGCCCCACGCGCCCGGATACGGCACAAGGCCAAGTTTATAGTATGGTATCCGAGCCCGTAGGCTCGGTCAAAAATTCCCCGTAGACCCCGTAAAAACGGGGTCGGGTAGCTGTCTAACACACCAGACAAGACTCTGCTCTTCGGCACAGCTTCGTCTGCCAGCAGACTTCCGGAGTAATTCGGAGAGTGATCAAATAGACGAGCGCCACGCTTAATCCGATATATACATCTCCTTTACCATCAGGTGATCTACTTATTCAAAATGGGATCGCTTGTGTTTGTTCTCTGGTGATCTGTGTTCAAATTCCAGTGTCGAAAGCGACACTTTATTCCTATATAACACCTCCCCTTGAGATGACTTCCCCTGCAGTTTATACTTCTTCAGCTTCAGTTCAATAGTTAGAAATTCTGTTGGCATTCTTTTTCTTTTGCCATCAACCCTTCGCTGTCAGGGCACAACTTCTGCATGATTTCACTAAATTTTCCATATCTTGATCTATTTTTGGCCAGTAATTATAACATCTCATTAAAGATTTTATTATAGAAATCCCTGGATGCCCTCTGTGAAATTCTTTTAACATACATCTTTGCAACGATGCTGGTATCACCACTCTCTCTGCGTACATAAGTACATCATTACATAATGAAAATGCATTATTTCCAATATTTTTTCCTTTAGATCTTAATTTCTCCTTCATTATAAAGTCGTCTTTCTCTGCCTTAATTATTATTTCCTCCAATGTTATGTTACAGTATTGTATATTACTTTATTAATTTCATTTTCGGCTCTTATCTTCGCAATTACTGTGTCTTCGCAGAATCGTGGTATTAGTCTAGACAATCCGTCTGCCTGACTTGATTGTCTAGACTAATACCAAGATTCTGCGAATTACTTGAAGACACAGTAATGGTAGATGGTGGATGGTAGAAATTCCATTTTATAATTATAATTCAATAGGATAGTTCCCAGCGCTGCAGTCTATTCGCTGTATTTGTGGGAACATCCTTTTTTGTATCCATATATATATGTCTGTAGTATGAATTCTCTACCATGTATGAATTTGTGAAACTTTTTCATGGCAAGTATGATGCCTAGTACTTCTTTTTCTATCTGGCTGTAGCTTCTGTCAGCTGCAATTAATGAAGCATGAGCTATTGGTTTAGTTGTTCCGTTCTCATATTTGTGTAGTATCACTGCTCCAAAACCCGAATCATTTGTATCTGATGCAACCACAGTCTTTAATTTAGGGTCAAAATGAGCTAGCGACAAATCCGATGTTAAGACCTACTTCATCTCTTCGAAAGCACATTGGCTTTTATCTATCCAATTCCATTTCGCATCTTTCTTCAGTAGATTATTTAAGGGTGCATATTAGGTATATATATATATATATGATAGTAGTTAGCAAACCCTAAAATGCTTGTAACTTTGTTACATTGGTTGGAGCGGGCATGTCCTTTATCGCGCTCGCCCTTGAAGGATCCGGTCGTCTACCATTTTCATCAATAATCTGTCCTAGATATTTAAGTCTGGACAAAAGCAATTTTACATTTTTCTTCACTAAGCTTAAAACCATATTCTTTGATTCTCTCAAGTACTTTCTTTACATCTACATGTTGCTTTCGGGTCTTACTTTTAATAAGTACGTCATCCAAATATGCTTGAGCACTATCCAAACTGGCAAGCATGGTATTCATTATATGTTGGAATATGCTTGGTGCTACCTTTATACTGAAATGAAGTTGGTTGAATTTGTGTAACCCTCTATAATTGTTAATAATTTTGAGCAGTCTTCGTCCACTAGAACTTGTAGATAAGCATCTGACAGGTCCAATTTAGGTAAAAATTACCTCCATTCAATTTGGCAAAAATTTCCTCTGGACTTGGTAACTTATGTTGCTTTAGACTTTCATTTAACCCCGTTAACAACCAGCACATACGCGGATTTTATTATTCCTTTTTTTGACGTAGACTGTTGGTGATGCCCATTCAGAATAGTCTATTTTTGATATTACACCTAATTCTTCTAGTCTGTTCAATTAATTGGATCTAAGGGCGCAAAAGGTACGCTCCTTTTGGGCTTAAATGTCGGTGTTACATTGTCTTTTAACTCAAACTTAGCTTTTGCTTTCGTGCGTGTCCTTAGACCTTCTGAGAAAATTTCTGGAAAACTCTTTTTCAGTTCATTTTTCAATTTTTCAGTTGTCGTATTAGTACCAGGGGCAACAATATTTATCTTGTTGCAAAAAGAGTTAATTTGATGGTCCCAAAGATCAAACGATGCAATCCAGTATGTTCAAAACAAATTAGCAGTATTCTTTAATACAAACACCACTGCTTTCTGTTTTTTCCCACAAAAGAAACATTACAGTTGAATTCATTAAAAAAGTCCAATCTTTTTCCTCAGATTCCATGAACAACTTTATCAGAAGTCAATAAACTGGGTTTACCCATTTTTCTCCGTGTCTGTTTATTTATGATAGTGATATCAGATCCTGTATCTAGTTACAATTTTATTTTTACATTTTCAAAAAAATGTTTTCTCTTTTGAGAAGTCTTGTTAATTTGTCTTTTCGGCTTCTTATCTTTACGCCATGTATTTATCATGTTCATTTTTTCTCCATTTTTTTGTATCTGCACTATATAGCTTTGAATTGCCTTTTTCCTCAATCCTTGCGAGTTTCAAATTCACAATACGTTGACAATCTTCCGTTGTTTTCTGGAGAGTTCATTTGGAATCCATTTCTAATTTAGCAAGTATCCTGGATCTTATTTCCGCGTCCTTATTAGTCAAACCCTGTACGAATATCAGGCATTTAAATAAATCAGGAGCTAATTCATTTAACTTGAACTTTTCACATTCTCGATTCACGACTCCTGCATAAGTGACAAAATCTTCATCGTCGAACTTTACTAAGTTAAGACATTATCATCGTGTATTAAATAATGAATTCCTATCAACAAAAAAATTTGATAGTATTACAACAGTCTCATCAAAATTTATCTCTCTTGGTTTTTTCGGCAAAATATAATTTACGTATTTTTCATGTTCCTTAATAATAACCGAACTTTCTTTTCATCATTCCAATATGAACAATACCTTTTGAAGATCCTTCGTATTTTCTACAATAAGCTGGAAAAGTTATCCCTTCAACTGGATTGTACCCAAATTCGCTGATTGAATTAGCCACAGAATCCGGAGTGAATGAATTTAAAGTTTTTCCTTCCATCGTTTTGGTAAACAACTCAAAAAACTTCTGTTGTTGTAGTTGTAATTGTAATTGCTGCTCATGTTGTTGTTTTTGTTACTGTAATTGTTGTACTTGTTGTAGTTTTTGTTGCTGCAACATTTGAATCCTGATAGCTTTTAATTCTTCCATTCTGCTGTACTCTGCTGAATATTTTTCAGATTAATTTTTTCCTCGTGTAAACTGAACAAATCCCCGTGTAAGTTCAAGGAATCCTCATGTAAGTTCACTTTTGTGATGTCAACGGACACTCGTTGACACTTTTGTAATGTGATCGAATAAATGTTGTCACTTTCGTAATGCTCGTTGTAGTAGAGACTTTGTAATCGCAGATACAACTATAGTAACGCCGTTGAACAATACTGGTGTGAGACGCCTTCGAATAACACTCGCACTAATAGTACTTACTCGATAATACTCGCTCCAAAAGTAACCACCGAATAGCGATACGAATATATATTTGTTATTGTCTTTATACAGTATTTGTGGCACATGGCCGAAGGAGAAGTGGGGAGAGGCTGGTCTTCGCTAACTATTTAGAACGATATACGACTCTTGCGATGGAGAGATAAAGGTTTCTGTGCGCAGCTTAAAGTTTATAGCTGCGTTCCTCCTCGGCGGTAGTAACAGTAGTAGTAATCTTCGTGGTAGCAGAAGCATCGGTACTTATATTAACAGTACATGTTAGCGGGGGTTTTGTTCCAATCCCTGACGTCACTTCCAGTCTCCGATATCTCTCCACCCAGCTCGACTGCACTCGACGACAGACGAGCCCAAAAACAACCTGCTGATTATTGTAGCTTGTTCGACGTTTCCGTTTCCAGTGGTAGTAATAATAGTAGCAGTAGCAGTCTTAGATTGCTGGAGGAGTAATTCGCTTCTTCGTACTTATATCAACAGAATATGGTAGCGGGCGTTTGGTTCCAATTTCTGACGTCACTTCCAGTCTCCGCCCTCTCTCTACCAAGCTCGTCTGCACTCGACGGTAGATGAGCCAACCACTCTGTCAACAGATTTTTGTGAGCGTTTATATAGATAAACCTGGCTGATCATAAATCGACCCTTGGCCCGCACACGGTTAACACGTGTGCTACCTTCAACCCAGAATCATGTGAATTTCAAAGTTCCTCATAGCCTTAGTAAGCTCTATTTCAAATGTTAACCGATAAAAATTATCTCGATCATCCTTCATTGTCTTCCTAATGACCAAATTCCAAATGGGCTAGATCAGATTCCCATCAGTAAACAAAATTGTTCTGATCTAATTTCGCTGTTCAAATCTACTCCAATTTCAATTAAAAAAATATATATGTATGTATGTGTGTTTGTGTGTGGTTCTCAAGTAGCACAATCACTAATGGAGTGGGAAGGGAAAAACTAAATGATGGAATGGAAAAATCAAAGTCTGACCCAGCCGAGATAAAAAAAAAGGGACCAAGAAACAAATTGATTGGGAGATTGGGAATCATAACAAAAGAGAGTGCCGGGAACAGGCCAGGATCAACACTTATTCACATTAAATAAGAAAACAAATAGTGTCTAACTTTACCAGGGAGAGGGATTACAGGAAAACACCCCGTTTTGACCAAAATGACTTAAAAAAGTAACTCAATGTTAGCCCCTTTCACACAAACCAATATCGCTACTTTCATCCACCTTTCGCTGAAATCTGTCGATAAATAACCCTTTTTATCAGTTCTGATCTTCACCTTCAGCTGATGCTGAAAGAATCCGACCAGAGCCTGATGAGAAAAGCGTTCGTATTGCAAGATCACCTCCATCCACGTCGTTCATATCACCATTCGAGCCACGGCTAGCAGCGTCAGAAAAACCATTAGTTTCTCCCCAGAATACGGGGTCGACACATTATCGCAGACGTATACGAGATCGATGAGCACGAGAATATCTGGAGAGATACGAGCCGTTAATTCGCCGACATGGTCCCAGAAAGGGCGTACCTGATTACAATGGTAAAAGGCGTGTGAAATCGTTTCTTCTAACCCGAGGTCACAACGATGACAATCGGGAAAATCCGCCCCGCCCCATCTGAAGATCCTGTCACTGAGATAGCACGGTTAGCGAAAACTCAGGGTTACTGAGATAATTCTCCACTGGCGCCTAAGACCAGAAACAACGCAACTCGACCCACGACAAGCCGACCCTCTTATATATCGACTAATTCACGATACAAGATCTTTCGAGGCCGTCACTGGACCGAGGAAAGACCCTCAAGGCCGCTCGACACTCGCTGAGGAAAGTCGACAGTTTCCCAGACCTACGACGGTGCTTAGCCCAGGAAATGGGAGGAGTGACAGTAAGGCTAGGGAAGGTGACCTTAACACTCCCCTTTAAAATCGAATCCGCTGTCGAAACGCAAGACAGGAAAGCCAACCTCGAGGCGTGTCGATGATTCACCAAGTGTAGCAATAACACATGACACGGGCGCTGGACACAGGCTTCATTACGGATCTTATGCTTGCGCCCACCCCACGTAGAAGGTGGACAGAAAGCGCTCAATCGCCTTCCTATGGTCCTTGCAAATTGGAAGTACAGCCAAGCGGTAAGGTATGAGTAGAATGACGTAAGTGGCACACGCTTAAGCTCTATCCTTCAAGGAGAACCATCTTCAGAGCCAAATCCAGACCGACGCTCCGAACTTTACCTGTACTTCTGACCAATTTTTCTCCAGCTGGAGGTTGGGTCCAAACCACATTCCAGGAATGCGGACAGGATCGTCTATCCGACCAAAGGGCCCCGAAAGAGCGAACCTCTTCCAGGAATCTCACCGCAAGCCGGAAGATTGTTGCGGTTAATCATGACCCCCATAACCTTTTCGTATCGTTCAAAGGCCTTCTGTACCACCTCAATGTCACTGCGACACGAAAATGGATACATCATCGGCGTACGCGGAAACCGTAGGTCGAGCTCTACCAGGGTCAGCGATTCCACGTAGGGCCAGACTTCTCGCCCCGTCGCTCAACCGGCAAAGAAGAGGCTACAACGCCAAAGCGTAAAGTAGGACGACAGTAGACAACGCTGACAAACCGACCGAGACAGCGCAAAAGCGCGCGACCGCTTTTCGTTCATCTGTACCACAGCACTGGGGGAGCGATACGTGAAGCTAATCCATTTACCGAAATTGGGTTTGAATCCGGCGGTCTGCAGGACAGCAGCCAGGTATCGATGATCGACTCTATCAAATGACTTGGACTGATCCAAATTGATCAACGCGGCTTGCTCGTCGACTTTTTCACCTTCTATGATCGTGCGGATCAGATGCATGTTGCTCTGAATTGTTCGGTCCCTCACAGCACAAGTCTGATCGGGTTCCTGACTACAAACGCTCCGTCAGGATCTGTGTTTAGCAGAGTTATAGGCCCGTAATAATCTAATTCCTGCCATCCATTCTTGCCCTTTTTCAACAACGTGATCACACCCCTGGTGAGCCAATTGGGGATGGACGCCTTCCGGAACCAGTTGTTGAATACGACAACCAAAATCGGAACAAAGATGTGCGACAGTACAATTCATAGGCTAAACCATCAATTCCAGGAGACTTGTCACTGCCGACCCTCTTCAATGCCAAGTAGGCTACGCCCTTCGTGATCTCACCCTCACAGTCGACGAAAGCCGAGGAAAGTCAGCCAGATAGCTGGGAAAATCGTCGCCACTAAGATCAGGCTCCTTGGTAAACCGGCTCTCGAAATGCCGCCGAAACGCCTCACACATGTTGTCAGTCGACGTCAAAGTACGCCCCTCTGGGGTTTTGACCTCACGAATGTATCGATCTCAACGCCGACGGATCTCTTCCTTGTGCAATTCTGCGCCCATGTACACGGCTTCGTTAGACATCTTGTTTAACCTATGCCTAACTACCTGACCCTCAAGAGCCAGCCTAGCTAAACCTATCTCTAGGAACCCCCCAGCCTCTGTGCCTGGAACAGACTATCCTTGAGAGCCTTCACCTTATTAGCCTTATCTAGTGCGAGCCGCTGTCTATATTCAGTGGTGAAGCTGTCCAGCCAATCTAGGCCTAGCATCTAACGCTTCCCGGACAAAGACGAGTATATGGTCCGAATAGCCTAACCAGTGGAACGTGGGACATTCTAGAATGTCTATATAGGCCATTCTCACTAACTTTCTATCCAGGTAGCTAACTACCAGGGTAGACGGCCAATTATGTGCCCTCGTCCACATCACCCGTCCAAGGTGATCGACCCGGTATCTATCAACGAGCCTAAACTCGTGATCAGATCAACCAGGCTACGATCGATGACCTCCCGCTAGCTCCCCGTCCCCTGTCTATCTTAGGGTCCAGGATGGCATTCCAGTCCCCCACCAAGACTAAGCGGGAAGAATCAACCAGGAACAGCCCTAACTGCCGAAAAAACGAGACACGCTCCCCGTGATTTGGGCGCATAAGCCGCAACGACTCGAAACCAACAATTTTTTACGGCAATAGCGGTCACGATCAATCGGCTCCCCGCATCGACGTGGACAAAGTCCACCGTCGCACCCAGGGTACGTTTAACCAGCAAGGAAACACCTTTGGCCTACTGGTCTCCGTATGCTAAATAGACAACAAAGTCGCTAGACAGCACACGAGCATCAATTTCGCAAATAAAGTGTGTCTACTGGATCGCAGCTATATCTACGTCGAACAACAGGAGATCAAGAAGTAGGTGGGCGGCCTTACTCCGACCTCTCAAGCCCCTTACATTCAAACTAGCTAACTTGAGAAACATTTTTCAAGTTTGGTTCTCCTAATCACAGACTGGATGGAAATCTGCGGCAGTAAGGTGATTAGATTGTAAACCGTCGATCTAGGACAATCCCGCCGACAGATATAGGGTCAGTTTTATAATGAGGAATGGAGCAAAACAGGGACCCTCCCAGAACAAAATTGTCAAGTTTTTTGAGTTGGGGCGAACCCAGCTCAAAGACACGGATTTTAGGAAACATACCCTTAGCCTCGAAGAGGTGGTACACAAACCTTTAGGTACCCCGCTTGCGTCCCTAACACAAGTGCTAATACCTGGTGCCTTTGGAAAATTGCGGGGTTTCTCTATCGACTTTCCATCAGTAGATGACATTTTTAACAAAGAACAAAGGCCATAATAGAGATTTTCTATGTTTTTAATTCTTTTCTGTCCACTTTACAAATGTTATCTGGGCCGAAGAAAAGTTTTTTTTGTCTTTGGCCGGGTAGGGCGGGGAAGAAGTGAACGCGTGATGGGTGTAAAGATTGAACTGACGGAAGAGGTGAAGAGAGAGGGCGATGGAGCACGGGAAGGGGAAGAAGGGAGTCACAATGCATTTAGTAGAGCAATAGTTTCTTTCGGGGATGCAGGGATGGATAAGGACCTAGTTTTGTCCATGTACCTATCCGCCCTACTTCGCGCGGAGTGCTTTTGCGTCTGCTCGTCCTCTTCTTCCTCTCTACTTCTCTTCAAAGATGAGGCACGAGGCGGAGGCATTTCGTCCACATCCATTGCTGTGTCTGGTTGCTGCTGTTTCTTTTGTTATTGTTGCTGTTGTTTCTGCGGCTGATTTGTTGTGATTCCTTCTTCACTCTGTGCTAGGGAGCAAAAGAAATGAAGGGAATGGCCCTAATCATATTCACCCAGATAGAAAAACTTTACGATAGTACACCCAGCATAAAAATTGTAGACCACCGTGTTTTGCAACCAAAAGTACTGCTACTTATACCAAATGGCACGACTGTCCTATTTGAGCACATTGTCAAAACGCAGTAAGTGTTCTTCGAGTTAAGTCACATTTAAATATTTTGCAGTTCGACAATCCAAAGCTTCACTGATGTTTTAAAACCAAACAAGCAATCACAGCGTATGGCTAGATAATCTTTCATGCATTCTGTCGCCCTGATCTGGTACTTCCAGACTTTCCTCTGTTGGGGTTCATGAAGGTGGAATTCAGGGGACAGCGGTTTGCCAACGATAATGATGAAGTAAATGATGCAACTCGTACATGGCTAAGAAGGCAAACAATTAGCTTTTAAGAAACGGACATGTTTTCATTCAAAGGAAAAATACCATTATTGACAAGAAAACAAACCATGTTTAAGACTTGATTTGAAATCCTGATTCTATTAAATTTTGGTACTTCTACTAACAGATCTGTTGAAATTAAAAGAGGCACTATATAACCGAACGTCATTGTAAGGGTGCACCTTCAGCCTTAACACGGATCTCATTAGATATATGTACGTGAAACAATTGAAATACACACACATACACACATGGATACACATAGATACACACATACACACATGGATACACATAGATACACACATACACAAATACCCTTTTAAGAATATACGCAGTGATATTTATTTTAATGAGGCTTTACGAGTATACAGACTTATGCATACTTTTCTATACGACGAAGTATAGAAAAGTACTCTGCTTGACTAAGATTCAATCCTCCAAGCAAAATAAATAACTGCTGTTTGATCATTTCATTAGATTATTAAAAAAGTCAATCAAAACAAGTACCTTTCTACATTCTCTCGTATTTGTATTTTCAAATTAAGAATATTAATCAGAGACATAGAAGTCAATTACAAATCTCGTAATCCATTTAAGAAATTCTTTGTTTGAAAGATAATAGATTACACAATATATTAGGAAAAGAATTATTCTGCGCTGTATTATTGTGCTCTGATATTTGTCACGCGTATATATATATATATATATATATATATATATATATATATATATATATATATATATATATATATATAACATTTATTTTTCAAAATAATCTCCTTTCTTGTCAATGTACTTAATTCTGTGGTGAAAAGTAATGAGATATCTCGAGATACATTTAACTGTGTCTGGCTACGGACCTATTGACAGAACCTCTTATATTCACGTTTACATTTCTTTGTCTACAAATAGGTTATAACGATCATACACACAATTACACGCACACACACACACAACCACATATGTAGAAGGTTCGCAAATAATTAACAAATCCGTTGATGTTATCCAAATGCATTACATTTTTGTGCCGGGTCGAGTTGTGGCTGCATTTAGCATGATCTCAGGAATTGACATGGTCATATTTTGCAGATGCTTGTTGCTGGAGACTAAGTGGCACCAACTTTCATCAAACATTTCTCAATTTTTCTGGTTGCATTTTTGATTTTGATTTAAATTTTATTTTGCGTTGTCAACATCGCGGCACGCATGGGAAAGATCCTGACGCCTGACTTAACGGTAAGCAACTGTGATCATAAAGTTGAATATTGTTACGAATTATATTCATATTTTGATGAAATAAAAAAATACAAATGTATAGCAATTATAAGAAGTTTATCGGATAGAATAAAATGAAGAGAAAGAAAGCGAAAAATGAATGGAAATAAAGAAATGAAAAAGATTCAGTTTGAACAGGCGGGAGAATTTTGAAAAAAGTGATGACAAAATGACATTGAAGATAATCGTCATCGCCGTGGTTAAGATTTTTATCAGAAAAAGATAATTTGAAGGAAAAGATGAGAACGTAGAAGCTAAATGACGTTTATGCGTTCCATACATAATTATCATTTTCACATTTTCATAATCAACCGAACAACGCAGTTCGATACAAAGCCAGTTTGGCTGTTGTCAAAATTGTTCGATAGTGGGCGGGCCAGTATAGTCGACTGCTGTTTTACAGTCGCTGTTCTTCTATGCTATCGCGTTCAATAGAAAATGCGAGATTCAGCAGTCAAAATAGCATAGCTTTTTGGCAATACGGCAAAAGCGAAGATTAATAGAAAAAAGTGAAAATTAAGTTTGAACTTCTACATTATAAAGTTTATAAACATTTCACTATCTGGTTTTTATGTTTAACAATTGGAATCGAAAATTATATAGGTGCGTACGAAGGGTGGTGAAAATTATGTGTAAAAATCTAAAATTTGGCTATTTGACGAAATTTTGGGAAGTGTGGACACACAAAGACATACACACACACATACATACACACATACACCCATATATATATATTAAAACCTAATAAAAACATTTTGACTTTGCAACATAAACTTTTCTTGAGAATGCTCTTAATTCAGTACGATATTACATAGTTCAGACATAACGTGTGAAGATAATATATATATATATATATATATATATATATATATATATATATATATATATAGCCTGACACTGTGTAAATACACATAATATATAAATTCTGTGTATTTAAGCAGCAAATGTGCTTTAAGTTAAATGTCATTAAAGATAACGTACATATTGTGTCGATTAATTTTATTGATGAACTTTTCCAAATTACGAATAATAATGAGGAAATTCCATCACAAATTGTCCAAAGTTCATTTTGAAATAAATATGGTCCAAGCTTTCGATTTTCTTAAGGGGCGGTAGATAAATGGTGAGTTTCGTAGAACTGGTGTGTGTGTGTGTGTGTGTGTGTGTGTGTGTGTGTGTGTGTGTGTGTGTGTGTGTGTGTGTGTGTGTGTGTGTGTGTGTGTGTGTGTAAATTATATATATTTGATGCGAGCTCTTAAATTGTAATTGTTTTTATTTATAGATGGCTGTTTTTGTTTTTGTGAGTGTGGTTGTGGTATAGCCTAGGTAAGACGTTTTGTGTGTTTATATTTACAGAGAATATTCTTCGAGTGGGAAATTCAGACACTACATTGGTCCTATATAGGGGGAAGTTTGGGATATATTATTTTTTATAATATAGTCAACAAGTAAATCATATTTCATTTAAACGACAATTTTAATAATAATCATAGTCATAAACATAATATTGACAATAACCCTATTAACATTATCAAAATCAAAAGCACTACAATTACAAAAAAGACGAAACAGCAATAAAAGAAAACACCAGACGATAAAAACAAATACATCATTCAGTAAACTAGTTATTAAAATTATATCCCAAACTTCTGTAAATAAAAAACAAAAATCTTACATGAGGAATACCATAACCCTAGTATCACGGAGACTCAGTTGCCGCCTATTTGACCAGAGTGCCATCAGACAGCGACTCACAAATATCAAAATATTAGAAAAGTCAAATAGTAAAAACAAACTTATGATCCCCGAAGCAGTACTCATACAACAAAAACAACCATCTACAATAGAAAAATTACAAGAGCCTTCTGAAATGTATAACACACACACATACAAACACACACAGACACACTACAGCTTGCCTACGCCACAACAGACACCAGTTCTACGAAACTCACCATTTGTCTCTTGATGACATTGATCATGAAGTGGAAAGCTTGTACCAGATTTTTTGCAAAATGAACTTTGAACAATTTCTGACGGAATTTCCTTCTTATCTGAGAAGGATTATTCGTAATTTGGAAATGTCGATCAATAAAATTAATCGACTCAAATGTCTTATATATAGGATTAGAAGAAATGTGCTTAGCATTTTAGATATTTGTACATAGATTTATTCAACCACGCATGTGCAATTTTGTTCCACTGCCTTTCGCCAAATTTGAGGCAGCTTCATGATTACATCTTCCCAGAACTTAGTATCTTTTTGGGTGATGAACTGGTTTGTGGTTTTTACAGGCTTCCAGGAAATTGAAGTTTTTTAGAATAATTTTGTATGGGCCAAAATATGTGGTAATCTTCAGATTACCACATATTTTGGCTCCAAATATGTGCAAGATCAAGTGAGTACGGCAGGTGTAATAAGATATCCCAGCCAAGTACCAATTTCTGCCGGGTCTGTAAAGAGGTGTGATGTCTGGTGTTGTCCCAATGGAAGACGACACCTTTCTGATAGCGAAAATATAGCACAATGTTCATAAACGGCACATATCTTTTTAGCAGTTTATACAGCGCTTCTCTCCTTTCTAAAAATAAAAGAGCACCGAAGGAGAAAAATGCTTCTAATTTCCTCGAGTCTCACTTTTAATGTAACAACATTTAACATTCACAATTCACAGACGAAACGTTTTTAGAAACGCGTTAGAATAACCCTCGCTCTCTTTCTCTTTCTTATATATATGTGTGTGTGTATATGTGTGTATGTGTGTCAGCGTATATATATATATATATATATATATATATATATATATATATATATATATATATATAATGCGCAAATATATATATATATATATATATATATATATATATATATATATATATATATATATATATATATATATATATATATATATATTGTTTACGTATATGTATATTATTATTTTATTAATCATTTCACCACAAGAGAGAATGAGAAAGCAGAAAATAAAAGAACGGTAGAAGAAAACGATTGGCATTGCATTTAATAAATATACTTCTACAAGTATCATTTCACATGTAAAGAAAATACTAGAGAAAGAAAGAAACACTCTAAGCAACATTTTTCCACTAAGCAAATAAAAGAAAAAATACGAAATGAAAATCTGCGGAGAACCTTCGAAAATAATCCAGTTAACTTAAAAGATGACTATCAAGAGGCGAATTGCTTTTTAGCGAATCAATCGATTCGAAAAGTGGTGTCTTCCTTTAAAATAAAGCAATGAACACCTTAAGCCCATGCCTGATCCATTACAAATAGCGAATGTTCACAATGATACCAAATTATAAATATATCATAATAAAGCTATTTATAACTCGGATACAAAATTGTAAATAACTCGAGCACTTTTTATCTTTTATAACGAACTCAACAAAAATTAAGATTCCCTAACCTCGTAATAGAAAAGCTAACAAAAAACAAATACAAAAAAACTATACAAATAGTAATAGCATAAAAACAACATTAAATTATTGTACAAACACTACGCAATAGACGAAAAAATATAAGTAACCTCGTACATATATAGTCATCCACAGACAGACTGTTTCGCTGTATCCCAGCTCTTCAGTGTGGCTAGACGTCCGATTACTTCAAGCCGGGATCGAAACCCGACTGATTTGACATGTCAGATATTTTCGCACGGCAGAAAGGAACGGAATTTATATGAAATACGCCAGCATCGCCGAGAACTCAATTCAATTTACTTGTTAGAGTAATGTTTTTTTAAAGAAAGGCAGTGTGACCCCCAAACCTTTTGCCTGTAGAATGTATATCATAAATTTACTCTTGAATGTTCATATGCGTGAATTGAGGATTTTACGTGTTGCACTTGTAGGATCCGTTGTTTTTAAAACACCCTTTCCCTAGCTCAATCGAATTTCCGAGAGCATATATATATATATATATATATATATATATATATATATATATATATATATATATATATATATATCCACGGGAACAAACGAAAACACCACTAACTACTAAGCAAAAACCGCTAACATGATGACTGCTAACGATAAAACAGTCAAAATTGAAACACACCAATATAATCTACAAATTCGCTTGCCTACTTGGAGAATGTGTCTATAAACAGCACACACATTGGTTACACAATCACTACATTATCGTTCTGAGAAACTTGTCATTCATTCAATAATAGCTCAATTATATCACACATCAACAAACGTAGCAAAGAACACGAGTATTTATCAATGACACATATAAGCTGTAAAACGACTACAAATAAAATACAAAGCCTTAACTATGGAAAATAAACATACCAACATCAATAAAATTTCATCGAATTCGAATCAAGCATTCTAACTATATTTTACAGTTAATAGAAAAACAAAACAAAAAACAACACCACACCACAAACTGACGCGTAAAGACAGGGGGTGCATAGCCATCAAGCAACCCCCGTTACGGACGGTGAATAAGTAGAAAAGACGTATTGACAAAAAGTATCAGAACTGGACATTGAAAGAGTGTCAAAATATATTGTGTACAAACAAATTCAAATTTGAACTTTTTGGTATTAAGATGAGCTTGGAGAAAGACTGAAAAATAAAAGCAAATAATGCAATTATTGAAATTTTATCTTTTTACTTTAAGAAAATACAAAAAAATCTCATTTTAAAGTGTTTTTTTAAAGAAAGGCAGTGTGACCCCCAAACCTTTTGCCTGTAGAATGTATATCATAAATTTACTCTTGAATGTTCATATGCGTGAATTGGTGATTTTACGTGCTGCACTTGTGATATATATGGCAACAGTTGGTGTTAGCCATACAATACCTTTTTCTATAAATAAAATTAAAAATAATTATTTTTTCCATACTTTTCATCACATTGCCTTTAGAACTTCAATCTCGAATTGCTTGAATTCAGAACAAACCAAAAGGCTTCGCGTTGAATTTGAAATCATATCTCAGATCGCAGGAGTGTGGCTATGTTGTCATTTTGCCGATATCATCTAAAGTATATATCTATATCTGATCACTGATTTGCTACATCCTTCCCCATACCATCTTAACGGATTTTAAAATAACTGAGACCAGTATTTTCAGTGGTCGATTATTAAAAAAACTAGCAAGCTGCTGCTGTATGCGAGTTTGTTCTTGTTTCATATTCATTATTGATTTAAATGAAAACATTTGAAAGTTCAAAGAAGCTGTTCGTTGACAAAAAACAACTGAAAACACTGAATAATTGTAAAACAATTAATTTACAACCTCTGCCAGGTTGTACAATTATCTGAATGCTGAATTCATTTTCTGTTATGACATCATTTTTGTGAATAAGATTTGTACGTACTCGTCGTGTTTTCTAACATTTGTGCGACGGTAAATCCCATAATCTTGTTTCTTTTGTAAACTACAACTGTTGTTTATGCATTGAATGCAGCTGAGTGTAGCAGTTTCATTGGACATATTTTACATTTTTGATTGTAAGAAACAGAAAATAGAAATAGCATTGATATTTTCTTCCTGATGTGGCGTCTGTCTTAAGCTAAGTCGGATATGATGTGCGTTTTTTTTTCTTTTAAAAACATAAAAAAGAAAGGATTATACTAATCTTATTCTGATTTCAGCGAGTTTCTCCACGCTTCATTAATAAATCTTACCTAAGGCCGGATGCGTTCTAAACTAGAAACTGGATTACAAGCGATTTTGTTAGCCGATGGGAACAAAATAGTAGGAAAGAAAATCCAACGATCTGCATTTGAATTCGACCAGGCATGCACACGATTGTATCTATATGCAGGCAAGTAGGGTTTATGTACGCATGGGTGCATACACCATTTATACACTGGATAGCAAAATGCGTGCTCCCGGTTAAAATAGAGTTTGTTATATATATATATATATATATATATATATATATATATATATATATGTGTGTGTGTGTGTGTGTATTATAGGATATTACATATTGTTGTGTAGGATCCACCTAATCTGCATAGGTGACTACCAACTATATAAATAATGGTTGGTACCGGAAGACGAGAGGGAGGGAATCACGAGATCCAACTAGAGACTCTGATCGACTGCGACTAGTCAACACATTCTCCAGGAACGTCTTCCCAGAAATATACAGAAATACTATATGTACTTATTGTGTACACTTTCTTGTTATAATACATTCTTGTTCTAAGTACATTTTGTGTTGCATTATTATTCCATGCAATAGGCGAGATTCAACATTGAGTCAAGACTCAACACATATGTATATATATATATATATATATATATATATATATATATATATATATATATATATATATATATATATATTATTATTATTATTATTATAGGATATTACATTCAAACATGTATATATTAATTTTATTACATTCAAACATATATATATATATATATATATATATATATATTAATTTTTATAAGCGTTTTCCACTGTTCTGATATTGTGGTTAATAAAGTCCGTTTGGGTAGAAACCAGAAATTGTCGAAAATGTAAATGATCATTTAAGCAAAGTGATATAGATATATAGAAAGTGAGGATAGAGATAGCGAGAGTCGTCAATGGCATCGATAAAAGACGCAGATAAGAACAAATCTGTGCTAAGAAATGAATGAATAATGTTCATAAAGCGAGTTTCAATAGACATGTGACATTCTAAAATTCTTTGAAATTTGATCCCTTAGAAAACATTTCGATGATCTATCCTTGATGTAACATGAAATTGAGTGTGAAAATGCTTCCTAGATGTTCAGTTTTTTTTATCCAGACAAAAACGATTATTCGGCATGTAAAACCGAATACAAATTAAACAGTTGCAATCAATTACTAAATCCACATGTAAATAATCAGAATATGAAAAATATTTACAATAAATAATGCATGCATTATATTAAATTAAAATAGGTACAAATAAACACAATTTCAGTCTTGAAGTACCATTTTAAAATACAAATAGGGTCAGAAAATGTATTGAGATGCGCGCGCGCGTGTGTGCGTGTGCGTGTGTGTGTGTGTGTGTGTGCGCGCGCGCGCAAGCCAACACGTGGGTCAATTTAATTTAATTTAATTTTATTCGGTCGAGTTAGGTCGGACATTCATGAGTCTATGACGCCAGCCATCACAGTCCTGCATCAAGGTCGGGAGGTCAATAGGAAGGTATTCTGTGTAATAACATAGTTGGTCACTGTAGGTGGTTACTGGACGATCAACTCGCCTTACTAGTTCTTGTTTTGCTCGCCAGCAGTGTTTATGTAAAATTGTAGAAATTACAAGATGCTCCATGGAGCTGTTTTCTCCAGGAGATGTTAAGTATAGCTCTCAGCATCCGATTCGCATAGCTAAAGCCTGGACCACCTTGAATAAAATGGATGGACTCTGATCTACCAGATAAGCTCAACCGAAAATTCTTTCGTGCCACTATATGGTACCACCGCCTGGACATTAACTAAAACCCTAGGGTGGAGTCAATATCCAGCCTAAATGTTTGGAAATATTAAAAGCTGAGAAGTCATTGGAATATTTTCATGAAATTATTCTTGCAACTATTTTATATTCATTTTCACATTTGATACTTTGAAAGCGTTGAAATTTACAAGTTTTTCTTGACTCAAGAGTGCTTTAAAAATTCCTTCAGCCCCCCCCCCAAAAAGGCTCAGTTTCCAGTGAGCTGGAGCGGAGGTAAGTTTTTTTCATCGCACAAAGCAATTGTGAACACACACACACACACACACACAAGTATCGCTGAAATCGAAACATAGAGAGATTATAAGATGCAATGATAAAGAGTTAAATTTGAACTGAATATAACTTTTGTGCCTTGGGCTCCACTTTACGCTGTTAGTGACGAGACGTCATTATATTTCATACTTTCATAATACTTTATATTTATTAACGTCATGGAGAATAAACTCATGGATAACAATTGTCAGAGATATCAATATATGCACTGACAAAGGTGCCTTATCAGAAATAAAATAATGAAAACTATGAGACATTAATGCCATTCAGTATTTCGAAAAATTATTAATTAAGCGTGGCATAGTTTTGGCACAAGGCCATACATTTGGGTCACGGAGTGAGGATCGAAGTTCCTTATTCAGAAGTGTTCGTCAACTCTACGAATCTGTTAACCGGGCTGATGCGTACTCGTTTAGATATACAGTTAGGCAAATCAGTAAATCTGCAGCTTAATGAAGAAAGAAACATTTCTTTTACACAACAAATATTTATTTGTTCCATCATCTGCTTCCTTGTTAATGCACTTAATAAGATATATTGAACATCATACATTGAAAATTTCAGATCAAAAATCAACCATTAACTTGTCAAACCTATTGATCTAGCCTCGTATTGTCATAGGTAGATAAGGATACATACATATGTATAGGCACTGATAGGTAGAAAACCATTCATGAGTCAATACAAGTGATTTTGATCCTTATTGGGTACTTCGTTTTTATAGACTTGTGTCAGTCTAAGAAAGCCTCACACGCACACACACTCATTCATTTCTGGGCACACAGATATCTATTTATGCTAATCTAAAAGGAAACGTTTTTTTCTAAAAAATCTCTTTTCCTTCCAACAAATATTTGCCAACCCTTTTTCTTTCCCCGTTATGAATTGTTTAGCTTTCGATATTTTTCCGTTTTGACTTTTTTCGCGTCTTCCTTTTACCAACTTTTGCCCAGAGTTGCCATAGTTACTTTTGATCTGCAATAATGTTTCACCCAGAACATCTTCGTTGCAGGGCAACCATAACACACACATACCCGCCAATTACACACACTCACACACACACACACACACACACACACACACACACACACACACACACACACACACACACACACACACACACACACACACGCACACACATAATCACCAATTATATATATATATATATGTGTACACACAAAACTGCCAATACATAGACACACAAGCACATCTACCTTCAAATTTATGAACGTAAATATTACTTCACTGAAACATACACGTACATAAACATTGATGGAGAAAGATCAATATACATACATAGGAAAATACAAATAATAATAGTTTATGTCTATAAAAATATATTCATTCAGTTTATTCAAAACAGAAAGAAACTGTCACTCATCAATTTAATTACACTACCAGTGGTACACAAATGTGTACCACTGGTAATGTATTATAAAATTCTACTTTAAATTGCGTATTTATCTATATGAAAGATATGGTATAATTTTTTTCATATATAACGCTAAGAGGAAAGTATAACAAATTCACAGAAACAAAAAAGAAAACAATACAAACAACGTTGATAAAACTCGGCACATAACTCGATAACGACTACAACTGAAAAGAACTGATCTAAACATAAAATTTATCAAAACTGCTTAAAAAAAACAAGAGCAGAACAAAAACAAAATAAAATATCATTAAACCTGAAGAATGAATTTACAAATCGAGGTGCAAAAATGTCTCCAAAATACTGAGGTGAGATAATTAAAAATTTAAAAACATAACATAGATCTTTTAGAAAACAATTTACTTAATGCATTCATCGTTCATCGTAATAAATCTGAACCATAATTTCGATTTAAAAAAATGTAATTTTGATTAAAAGAAAAAGTAATTTATTAGGTTGAAAATGTATCGGAATCCAATACAGTAAATTTGCGTCCAGGATAACATATTTTCTTTCCTTACGAAACTACAGCTGATACAATATAAGATGATTAAAATAAGTAGCAAGAAAAATAAAAACAAAAGCAGTAAAATGCTGAATAGGCCAAATTAAACAGATACACCAAACATCAAGAATTTAAGGCTAAGCTTTTCTGTATCTTTAACGTTTCTATGTAAACCGAAACTGGGGGTTATTACTTCCCGTTCTCCTTGAACTCCTTAATAAATCCGCTATTTGTCTGAAAAATTTCATTCGCGGAACAAAACAGATTCCTAAGCATTTTTAAAAATATTTTAATAACAAATATCCCAGTTATAGTAATCCTTTCTCGGGGATATTCAACAAGCCCACATTTATAAAAACATGATTTTCTTATTCTGGACAGTTTTTTTTTTTTAGATATATCCTAATGGATTCAGGAGATTTTTCTCTCTCTCTTTTTTTTTTTCGCTCTCCGAAAATTTCATCCAAATGAGGATTTACCTGAATAAAATAATGAAGTATATCAAAATTTTAAGGTTCGGTGCCATCAAAATTGCTAGTTTCTTTGTTGCCTACTGACTAGTTAAAGAAGTGCCTTTCTTCTGGCTGCTCACCATAATAACTTGCAACATTTGTTGCTTTGTAATGGTAAATTAAAAATCTGTCTCTTTGCTAACTATCTTGTTTGAAACATAGAATGCAGTAAGGTAGCGGATTGAATAAACTCCTCCTCCTTTACACAGAAGAAAAATTCTGAAAATTACAAGAAAATCTTATTAAAATCATTGAAAGCAAAATTGACGAATAGAGATAAAAAAAAATCTGTTCTGAATGATGAACAATCAAAAAAGGCATTTCAACACGAAGTGTATAATTCCAAGGTTAGGACAATTGAACTTATTATTTTATCTATAAAGTTTTGACTTTCTGCATATCTACAAATCCTTAAATCATTCTTCCCAGCATGATAAATCAGAAGATTGTTGTAAGTAGAAAATATTATTTTGTTACTTTTCTAGTGCTACAAACACAAGCAACAAGAACACAGTGTTCAGTAATCTGATCAACACATGTAATAATAATAAATCATTTTGGAAAGAAAGAAAGAAGTATGCATTGTAAAACACTTGTAAAGTCAGATGCTTTTGTATAGAAAAAAATACAGCAATAATATCTACATTATGACAAAGAACAAAACTGAAACAAAAATAAAGTTAAAATCTTTAAAGCAATTCAACTTCTTCCGGTAGAATTTGAAATTGCAGAGACCCATTGACAGGTAAATGTGACGTATGGTCTCATTGAATATTTTTCACGCGTCTTGTCTGGCCATTAAATCTGCCACTTCCGGTAGTTCTGTTTTCTCCAGCTTTAGCACGTCACGTGACCACAGCATCTTAAGTCATTTCGTATTCTGCAACATGCGCACACCTGAGTCCTTTATCGGCGACAATTTTATTTCATTATTGCTTTAAAACTTCTTAGTGCGCATGTGCACCGTTCGCGTTGATAGTTTTAATGGCGAGTAGTGCACGCGCTCTTTTGTTTGTTTCTAAGCGTTTTCTTTTTCTTTTCTTTTTTTTAAATGTAATGCGTTCATTGTCCAAAAATTTGGAAAAAAAACCCTCTAAGCAAGAAAAATAGTATTGTTTGTAGATATGTACTTGCGATTATTCCAATAGCAGATGGACGATAAAATGTGCGGAGACGCATTATAAGAGAGCTACGCCTACAATATATGTATATGCAGTTATATAGTTTCATCATAACTTTTTATGGGAAACAAATAATGATTTATGTCTATATGTGCTAGGCATGCTAAAACGTGCGAACCTTTTCATAAGGTGCTGTATATCAATATTTCTCTCGACTGTAGTATGTTTTCTGAAAAGACTGATAATTACTTACAATTTTACTCTTCGACTGTATGATTTAAAAATTTCCTTTAAACATTATATATGTCGTATATACAACATATAAAGTGTATGTTTATATACAATGGGCTAAATTTATAGAAGAGTGCTAAATATCAGAGATAGAAGGTTTATACATAGAGACTTGGTATGAAGATCGCATTTAGGCGTGAACTGACAATTACAATACATAGTGGATTCTTATTTCCACACTATCTATATATGTAATAATAATAATAATAATAATAATAATAATAATAATAATAATAATAATAATAAATAAATAAATAAATAAAACTACTGGAGATTAACGCGTTTAAAGGCGGGCAGATTTTTTGTAACTAATGTTCTCAATATTAAAGATAGAGCAACAATAAATAATAAATAAAAAGTCCTATTGAAGAGATAATAAATAAGATCTTTGAAATTTCACACACACTCACTTGTATGTAACAATTTAATTCCTGGAGTGGTCATGTGTAAGCTAAGTTTGTTTACTTATTGGTTGTTGTCAACCTCAAAGTAATTTCCTTATGAAGCTAAGCACTTCATCAAACAAGAATCTACAAACATTTTTTTAAATATGCATTTAAGAATACAGGCTCTTAGATTATAGCTATTTTTTTATTAATAGATGTTTGCATAAATTAAATTTTAATGTTTTCAATATATTTTACAATTGGATTTATGGAGTATTTTAATATTGTTGGAGAACAGCTGTTTAATATTATTGTAATTCTTCTGCTGCTTGTTAATGTTGTTTACTTGCATTTTGATCAGATGACATGTGTGCTTACGTGAAAAAGTGGTTGATGTGTAAACTATATAAGACATTTTATTTACAGATGCAATCTCCAATTTGACAAATGAATTCATAAGCATTAGTCTTATGGACTGGGTTGATGGGCTGAAAGATTATATTTTGCAATTAAGTTACTATTTTTCAATTTTTTATAGTAAATGATAAAGCTTAAAACACTTGTAAATACATTCATGGGAAAACATTAAGTTCACTCGGTGTGTGATCTACAAATAAAGTTGGTTATTATTTTTCTCTATTCTGTTCATTAATTCACTCACGTTTCTTTGTCTTACAGGCAAACCTGAAAAAAAAACTGCGAAAAGAAATTTTCAAAGAAACAAATACTTTCGATTTTTAGATAAAAGTATATGAAGAACATTGGCTCGGATCTCTGAATGTTCTTTTCAAAGAATTTTGTACCCAAATATTATTTTTGTAAACACCGTTTTGTTTAAGTTCTTTATGCTGACCAATAATTTCATAGTCTTACCTGATTCTTGCAAATTACGATTATATGTTCGGGTTCTGGCAACAGTTTCGTACTGTTGGTGATCAAATTGTCCTTGTTGAGACCCGGAAAGCGGTAGGATGTAAACAGGCGGTAATACTGCTCCATACATAATGGCTGACCCTTGCGGTTGCTACGTGCACGGTCGATCGGTAAACTTCGGCTTTAAAAAAAGAATAAAGAATAGGAATATTAATTACCACTGAGTAATTTGATGTCCCACAGCGATATCTGAATTTCTGAAAGGAAAAAAGATCTCTAAGATAATTACGACTAATTACAATCATCACAATCATCACTGACCACAATCATCGACTTTATAACCAATACGACTTGTGCGTTAGATAATGAGGAAAATGGTGCAGATGATAATGCAGACTTATAAGACAAAAAAAATGATATGAAGATGTTTGCGTTAATGAACTTTGCATTTTGAGGTATTTTGAGAATAGAATAGCTTCAATTATAGAACAAACAAATCATTAGAACATTAAATGGAAAAGACCATAATAAATAGCTTGGAATATTGAAGTAGAGATTCTTCTCAAATCATAGCGACTGGTGTGAAAACATAACGAGTATTCAAAGTAATAATTGTTGGTGAGGAAAACAAAACCGCCTTCTTTTTCTCACTTGATTTTTGTCATGAACCCTTCAATAAATATGGTTTTAACTAACTTCATAATTTCTAGTTTGCAACCATTTTAATTATTACACACAAAATATTTGATATTTTGAAGATACTAGGGTGGAGAATCTGACAAATATTTACTGTTATAATAAGAAGAAAATGGAGTGAAAATTTATACATGGCGATGAAATTTATCTTAGAAAGATATTGACAATAACTGTGCTTGTAATTTTATTTCTTTTCATGGACTTAACATGCAGTCTATTTTAATTCAGAAGTTTTATTTTACGATGTCATAAATATCTACAGTAATCTTTTCTTTTTAGCAATAAGCATCTTATATTAATTTATTAGCAGTTGCAAAGATTGCATTTTAAAATATTGCTGCAAAATTCTTATTTTCTCTTAATGGCAATATGGTATTAAGTGTTGTTTTTCCCGATATTCAAGCTATCTTCAGCACGGGAAGACTTAGTCAAGCATCGTTGATTTCCATTTTCATTGTTTTGTGCTAAACTTAATATTGGACTGGTGAAAACCCTTTCGATTTAGTAATATTAATTTATTTTAAAAACCTTAGCACTAACATGTTTAGCATTTTCTTCCACAATCCTTTGCCACTATTCTTTCAACTTAATTACATTTTTACCTTTCCTCAAAAGAAGAAACTCATAATATTTACTTGCATCTTTAATAAGCAAAACAATTCAGTTATGTGGTATTTTAAAACTGTACGGGCTTACGGCAACATCAGATTGGAACACCAGTTCCCGCACGAACAGGGAAGGTAAACAACGTTGACCCTGGTCAGTACCTAGCTGGGTGACCGCTGTAAGCTTGTATATGTGGGTGGTATATTAATAGATAATGGCCTGGAATTGTTAATTGGAGACCAGAATTCCGATTCCACTTGTGTCCGTTATATTCACTTACGCGCATTTGCTTACTCTTGGGAAAAATATGAATTTAACTTTTCTCCTCCAGCTATGGGTTACTTAGTAAAACACGCATCACTAAATCATTATCTAAAAATAAAAAAAAATTCTTACAATTTAAAAATATGTTCTGCTTTAGATAACCTGAAGTTTTATTTTACAATGTCATAAATATCTTCACTAATCTTTTCTTAAAGATCTTTTCGTAATATTAAGCCGTTGAAAAGAAATCAACCAACTAAAATTTTAAATTTTGCTTGCTGTTAGGAGAATCCAATACCAAAAAGTTTCCTACAATCAGTTCAACTTGAAGTAATGAAATTGGTGTAGCAAATAAATTTATAAATTTTTAGTTCGTAAAAAAACTTATTTCTCCGAGAAATTCTCATCGCGCCAAAAAAGAAAAAAAGAAAAAAAAGGTGAATGTTTCAGATATTGAAAGATAACATTCTGAAGTTTTAATATTATATTTGTATTGATTTAAAAAATTACTTTCTAATAATTTTTGCCCGACAAATCTATTGTGTGAATGAATAAGCCAGTGAGTGTTTCAGTGATGTTGCTTGCCATTTTGACGTCTTTTGAAGTAGTGTGCAGCATTCCTTTGTTACTATACTATCGAGTTATGTTGGAGTGGATCAGGGACACGTGGGTTAAGTGGGAGTTTGGACGAAAGGGTAGTCGACGTAACATGATAAAATATAGTGAAACAAAGCAGACAGCGAAAAAACCTTGGCATCACTAACACTCGTCTGCCTAAAGCACACACACGCACACATATAAAAACTCGTTATTATAAAGGTTATTTTTAGCGGATCCACTATGTTTGAGTAGTAATCCTGTTTATTTTTTTTTTTAAACAGTACGAATTTCACCTACCGGCCTGCATCTTCGAGAAACTTAATACATACTTTCCGGCAGGGTTCAAGCATGCCTTACCCTTTCTGGGTGAAACAACAACCAGATCTGGAGTACTTTAGACCGATCAGACACAGTGTCTACTTAAATAAGTTGTATCAACTAAAATAACGTTTTTAGAGTAATAAGAAATAGTGGTGGATTTAAATAAAAATCCGTTAATTCCTTATATATATATATATATATATATATATATATATATATATATATATATATATATATTGGGCGCGTGGCCGAATAGTTAGAATGTTCACTTTCTGACCATGTGACCCGGGTTCCATGGTCGATTTGTCAGGAAGTAGATGTTATCGGAATGGATCGAGGTCGAAAAAAAGTGCCTGAAAATCGATAGCTGTGCTAGCACAAAGCCACAAGTCATCGTGACCGAGGGCTTGAGCGTGCTGGCCTTGTTCAAATTGTTGATCACGCTAGATAACACGCTCTCTCCCAGAAATTGTAACTAAGGTCTGCTCAGCATATTTGCAATATAAACCACAGGTGGATTCTGTGGGTGTTCAGTGCCTGAGCGAGGGGTCTGCAATAGGGATTGGTTAGCCGCCCTCGTAGACGTGTATTCTCGAATACGAGTGACTAGCTATTATATATATGTATATATATATATATATATATATATATATATATATATATATATATATGGTCACACGCTTTCGCGATCTTCAGACAAATTAATTAGCTCTATCACAGATATTGAGCACTTTCCACTAAATATCGCGAGCGCGTGCACACACACAGACACACACACACAGACACACACAGACACACACACACACAGACACACACACACACACACACACACACACACACATATATATATATATATATATATATATATGTATATATAATGTACATCAAATCAACTGTAGAATTAATCCAAATCCTAAAAACACAAAAAACCGATAAGGAAACGATAGCCTCACTTCATGTTGAAAATTTATTCACCAGTTAGAGAAACGACTGACATAATTATAAGAAATATATACAATAATCCATCTCTCCCTCCATTCAAAATTAGACTCAGCTTATTACGGGAACCACATTTAACTTGTACTATTGTAGTTCCATTCTTTGACCACAAAAACAATATATATGTAAAACGTGACGATGTTTCAATGGGTTCAGTCCTGGGTCCAAATTTTAGTAACTTTTATATAGCTAACCTCAAAAATAATATATTTAATATTTTAAAAAAACCTTCATCGACCTAAGATATATTGATGATATCTTCATCTTATTAAAAAAAATCATTGATGAAATAAACAAACTACAAAAGTTGCGAGCAGTACTTTTCAGAAACAATTGATTGGTTTCTTGGCAGAAGCTCATAGTACAGCATTCCTTTCCAATCCCACCAGATGCAGAGTATGACTTTCTTAGGATGAAAACCTGTCTTTGAGGGACTAAAGTTGGCTCATGTCGCTTACCCCCGAATCATTTGCGCTGAACATTGTTTTAAACGATCCATTTCTCATCATTCGTCACAATTTGCTTAAAAAAGGCTGCATTTTCGTTGCGTTTGTACAGATGAAATGCAAAAAATTCTTTTCAATCAGATCAATTGATACCCAAACATTGTAGTGATTTGAGTATCCAATCTTCACTAAGTGCTCATGGATGACGAATTTTTATTAATTTAGTGTTTCTGCTAATTCCTGCGCTGTGTAATGTGGGTTATTCTCAATCAATGTCTTGATTTGATCGTATCTGTAGTGGGGGTACTTCCTGAGCGTTCTTCATCAATAAGGCTGCACTCTCCAACACTAAACTTCCGTAAAGTTGTCTTAGCTAAAGCAACGTCGCCGCACACATCACATATATATTTTGTTGCTTGCGAGACATTTTTGCCTTTAGCATAAAAAAAAACAACCCTCAAATGTCTAAAATACACCTTATAATGTTCTATTTTCATAGGACACACACACACACACGCGCGCACACACACACACAAATATATATATATATATATATATATATATATATATATATATATATATATATATATATATATATATATATGTATATACTGGGTGTAACAGCAAAAGTGTCCAAATCGCGTGACAGCATATTTGTCCACTCACAAAATGTTTAATATCTAAAAGACCACTAAACTAAGTGAGTTTCTATTTTCCAGGTTTTCAGATGAGATATTTACTCATCTTGATACCATTTGTTGTAAGAATCATTAAAAAACCCTTTGAATTATTCAGCTAGAAAGAGAACAGGTTAAAATCGTTTTGTGTTATCTCCACTGTCTGCCTAATTGAGCAATGGTGAGCGGAAAACATCATTCAATAATAGTACCAATATTCATACTCTGGCTTTTATCTTCAAAGTCCATTAATGAACCATCAAGAGAA
This sequence comes from Acanthosepion esculentum, assembly GCA_964036315.1. Lineage (NCBI taxonomy): Eukaryota > Metazoa > Mollusca > Cephalopoda > Sepiida > Sepiidae > Acanthosepion > Acanthosepion esculentum. The sequence continues at coordinate 28,078,392 of OZ038514.1, forward strand.
AGGCGAGAAAGCTTAAAAAAGAGGGAACAGTAGAGAGGAAAACTGGACCAGATGGTCACAACAGGAAGAGGGATATCATTGCAACTTAGAGCTAAAGAGATCAATTACAAAAGATCCAACTCAATCCAAATCCATAAGTCGTTTAGCACATAAGAAAAGAATTTCAGCTACGATAGTCCAAAGAGCAGTGAAAAAGACTTGAAAATGAAATCGTACGTGAAACATGTGAGATATCTTGTTACTGCAGAACAGAAAGTTAGAAGGTTAGACAGGGCGAAGTTCATCTTGAATAAGTT
>OZ038514.1:28081187-28086187 GCA_964036315.1 Acanthosepion esculentum
TGTCTGTGTGTAAACAAGATAGTTTGAACTAATTATTTTGCTCTAACAACATGCTTTATCATCCCGAGAATACATGTAGTTTACTTCTAAATAAAAACACGTATTTTGTGAATAAAATTTATACACATACACGCTCATATATTTATACGGAAACGTTAAAGTATCGACTGGCTGATAATTAACCCCCACGAACGCGAATAAATTCATAAAATAATTATATTATATAAATATTTATAAATAGATAAAGATTTAGATATACATTTGTATGCATATAAGAAATGCATTCATACGCATACAAGATAAAAACAAATTATAAATTTGCGATTAAAATATTCATTGTAATGAAGTAAATATTGCTGTATCGACTGGGGTCTCATATACATGCATATTCGTATATGAGAACAATGTAGGGAATATACTGCGTACATATGCAAGTATATAGAGGAATGTGAGAGGACGCTAGCGATCATTATCGACGTATACGGAGGTACATTAATAATTCCATAGCCTTGTTATTAAAGCCTTTAGTTTAGAGAAGAAGAAATACTTTTTTCAACATAATCTCCATTGTTAATGTACTTAATTCAGTGGCGTATGTTAAATTCTAGAACATTCTTCAGTGAAAATTTAAGATTAAAACTGAGCAAAGTAAGGTTACAGATTTACCAATTGAATAGATTTGTTAGTATCAACTCACACGCATATACACACAGCGTTGTCTATGAGTGAACACACCCATACGTATATATATATATATATATATATATATATATATATATATATATATATATATATATATATATATGAATGTTTTTCTTATATACCATATATACTCGCATATTATGCGACCTTTGAAGACCTAATTTTGAAGCTAATTTGTCTACAGTAAATGGATATATATTTTGGCCAACGGCGTAGCTAGGACCAGTAGTACATACGCTAATTTATATCTCGTGTATCATGCCACACCCTTAAAATTAGTTTCAATATATATATATATATATATATATATATATATATATATATATATATATATATATATATATATATGATAAATTTATTACTTCAAATAGTATATGTCGGATTAAAAATAAAAATCTATTTCTTTAGAAATATGTGTGTGTGAAAAATATTAATGTATATATTTATTTCTCGGTCTATCACGCCACGTATTTCTAATTATCACGATAAATAAATTCATATAAGTTTCTTTTTATTTTCTATCAAACGCGTGCAAATGCGTAAAAGATAGAAATACATCCATATCTACTTATATAGATACATGTATGTATTCATCTATCTCGATTTTTTCATTCTATCTCAGTCTATTCACATCTATCCACAGCCAGATACCTTTTCAGAAAATTCTCGTATTAATGCTCCACATGTTTGCTTATATATATGTAAATGTCAGTATGAACATTATTTGGCTCACTTATGCTTAAATCAGTGTAGGTATAAATTTCATGATACATACTTGCATGTATTTGCATAAAGATAAAAAAATTCTCTCACTTTCTATAAGTGAGAATACGTGATTACCCCCACCATATATATATATATATATATATATATATATATATATATATATATATATATATATATAATATCCACTGCATAATGTCGAATATGGTATTAATATTCGTCACTGAATTAAGTGCATTTACACGGAAAGGATGTGTCTGGGACAATTTTGTTGCGAAAAATAAATACAGTCTTCATTATATCGTGCACTTATTGATTTAACTATGTCTAAGTATATATTTTCATATTATAAATGCTGCTACATTTTTATCGTCGTAGATAAATTTCCTGCTCTTCTCCCTCTATCTGTTTTTGGCCACCTACACTCTTCGTCAACTGTGGTCACTTTGCAGCTGTGCGTCAGTTCAGCTTCTAGCCTTTTTATTTGCTCTATTAACAGACACGTGTCAAGTTAAAAAGGAATTTAAAAGGAAAACTAACTTTATTCTGTTCGACAAGATATGGCTCAACAGAGCATGCAAAAGCTTTGGCTGTCTATTTATGGCTCTTTGTCTATTTGTGTCTATTTGTTTATTTCCGTCTATTTATCTGTTTACTTGTCTGTCTGTCTGTTTATCTCTCTTTTTTGTCTGTCTGTCTGTTTATCTCTCTTTTTTGTCTGTCTGTCTGTTTATCTCTCTTTTTTGTCTGTCTATCTGTTTATCTCTCTTTTTTGTCTGTCTGTCTGTTTATCTCTCTTTTTTGTCTGTCTGTCTCTATTTGTCTGTTTCTATTTATCTGTCTCCTCTTAGGCGATTAATACAAGTTAGTTGTAATTTTTATCTATGTAATAAACGAGGATCATAAAAAAAAAATTGGGTGAGGCGGATTTAAAGGGTCGAAATGTGCGGAACTGATAAAAGTGATGGTCGGAATGGGTTTTAAAATTTCAAAAATAAAATAAAAACATTCCAACTTTTATTAGGAACCTAAGAATATCTACCTATCACACTTGTTTCTATATCAAATTTTATGCAAGTCACTATTTTTACAAATATTATTAACCAACCAATGTTGGTAAAATTTGCAGGAAATACTCATATACGCAAATTATATTGTAAGTTTAATGTTATAATATCTATCATTATTAATATATTAATAGTAGCTATTTGGCAGTTATCACCTCTTGATATATGCAGAGGTAATACAACATAAATAAATATTTACATTAGGAAATAGAAACATATTTAATTTCCACAATATCCCATCTAAAAGCATAACCGTACAAATTTTGGAGATTATAGAATATGAAATAAGCCATATTAAAATGTAAAATAATCAAGTAAAAATAAATTCAAATATATGGAATATTTTGTTAATCAAATCTGCTTCTATGGTTTGTTTCTTTTGCATCCATTTTTAGAGAAAACTTGTAGTTTGACTGTATGCATGAAAATATACTTATTTATAATATATATTTTATCATTGGACGAAAATAGAAAATTTAGATAAAGTTACCCGAAAGTGAATCAATAAATATGTAGCCTGACATTTAGATATTAACTGAATTTTGAAACCTTTACAACGTAATGTTCGAACAGTATGGTTAATATCCACCACTGAATTATGTGCGTTGACAAGGAAATTGTAAAAATATTTGTCGTGTGAAATGATGTTTTATAATTAGGTTCCTTTATATCTATGTATAGACATATAAATATCTTCGCATTACACACACACGCGCGAGCGCGCGCACACACACACACACACACACACACACACACACACACACACACACACACACACACACGTGTACTGCGCCATCTTAATTAGATTGTGCGTTGCGCGAGTAACTTGTTCTATTCCACGCCTTTTTTCATACGCACAAATGATGAGCGAATAGGAAATCTTTGTTCATTAGTCCAGAACCAGTGTGATTCATTTTATTATTCGAATTACTGACTACACAGCTTTTGATAAGTGAACCCTCAACAGACAGAAGTATACACATGCTTATATACAATGGTAATAAAGTGTACTTATACTTATATATATATATATATATATATATATATATATATATACAGAGAGAGAGAGAGAGAGAGAGAGAGAGAGAGAGAGAGAGAGAGAGAGAGAGAGAGAGAGAGAGAGAGAGAGAGAGAGAGACCCAAATAAGCATTCGAGAAGTCGGATCACTGTGCTGTGATTAATTTTTCAAACACCCTCAAAATTGGATATGCGTATCTGTTTGCTCCTTTCCTGTTTGCAGTATGTTTATAGTTACACGTATAGGAATTTACGTAACTCCATATTATCCTGAGAGTTGTTACGAATCGAAATAGGAATGTGTATCTGTAAAAGTTATCTGAACATTCCAAAACCTTTCAGCACGTATTTATGCATTTGTGAATCTATATTGGGTGCGAGGAAAATGAACCCGGCATGGCCAGTTCAATTCCCGCTTGATTCTGTTTCGCTCACTTCATACTAATGCTCTTGGAAAAGACCTGAATCCAGCTTCTACCAGCTATGGGTTAAATAAGAGTAGTTTGGGCTCTATGTCTTTGAGATGACAACCAATCGAGAAGAAGGCAAACTCTGAATTCAAAACCAGCTTGACGAAAACACACCACTGAAGACTTTGCAGTACTTATTATGACACTAGCAGTCTCCTAACCTATTAGGGCCGTTGCGTGAGCATAATTACTTCAACCATGGCATCAGGGGTGGCTATTATTTCGTTGTGTAGTTTTCTGTATTCCGTTCCGTACCGTGGCAAAATTTTCTGTCTCCTATGCATCAGAATCTCATCTGTGATCAATTCCTTTTTTCTTCTTCGTCCATTCTCCTTTGTGATGATATCATTTGCTGATGTCACTAAAGATTATCTTAGTATGACCCATTTCGAGATTCCATTTCCATTTTGTCCCTCGTATCTTCTTTTCACACTGTCCATATATTTTCCTTTAGGTTCGGGTCGCTCAGGAGTTTGTTATATTGCAATATAGGGGCTGCGTTAGGCTTCTTCATTTTCCGTAGTTTCATTCTCAGTTTAACAGGGAAATGGTCGTTTCCGCAGTCGGCACTTGGGTAGGTTTTGTAGTGAACCATTGCATTCCTGAATCTTTTGTTGATAGTTATGTAGACAATTTGTTCTTTTAGTTTTTTCCTCCTGGGCTTCTCCATGTCCATAATCGTCTCGGATGTTCTTGGAACCATGTGTTGGCTATTACCTGGTCATTGGCCGTGCACCATTGGATCCATTTTTCTTCACGTTCGTTGCGTGTTCCTAGTCTGAAGTTGACAGCTATCTCCCCTGCCTTCTCTCTGCCTACCTTGGCGTTCAGGTCTCTTGTGATTTGAAATGAGCCTTGGCGATGTCTAGCATGGAGTAGAAAGATTCGATTTCGGTGCATACACTATTATGATAGGCATGTTGAAATTGTCACTACCATAATTCTTTCGAATAATTGGTAGTATCCCAGAATGCATTACTTCTTGATCTTGTATCAATCCTACTCCTTTTTCGTTTTTCT
>OZ038514.1:28091187-28098687 GCA_964036315.1 Acanthosepion esculentum
CAATAAATATGAATGGGCCTGTTCCAGAAGTAGCTATGCAAGATCAAGTCAAGACACTGCCTTAACAATGTTTCACAGATGAGCTTGTATGTTTTGGATCATACGCAAATCCTTTCTTTCTCTACACTTTAGCCTTTCCATACTTTTGGTAGAGATTAATTTTAGTTTCATCAATCCATAAAACACCTGGGATGGCGTACACACAGTCTTTAGTCGTGTTCCCTCTATGGGGGGTCTTAATCGGGAGAGATATCTGCGAAGTGTCGTTCAGCTTTTGAAGGTTGTCCTGATGTTATATTGACCACAGATCTTTTGTATTTTCTCTGATAACCCCTTCACATAAGGCAGACAGACTGTTTTCTGAGTGTTGTTGTCCTCTTTTTGTACCCGCCTATCCCAGTTTATTGGGGTTGCTGCCATGTACCCAGGATAGTTTTTACGTTGTAGAGTACTGCTTATACTGACCAATTCTTTATCTAATGTTTTTGGGTCGCCACTTATGACTTGCTCGGTGTTGTAAGCATCGGACGACCCCTTTCTTTATGCTGTATGGATGGTGGGAGTTGAAATTGAGGTACTGTCCGGTGAATGTCGGTTTGCGGTATACGGATGTCTTGAACCCATGCTTTGTTCGAGATATTAGTACATCCAGGAATGGGAGTGTGTTGTTACTCTCTTTCTCCATCGTGAACTGTATGGAAGGTCTTATTGAGTTCACATTGTCCAGTAGAACCCGGACATCTTCCTGGTGTGTCCAGAGTATGAAGATGTCATCTACGTACTTTAACCATAGAATTCGCTTTAGAGATATAGATTCTAATGCCATTTCCTCACAGTATTCCATGTATATATTCGCAATTGCTGGTGATAATGGCGAGCCCATTGCTAAGCCTCATCTTGTCGATATGTGTGATCCCATTCCGAAGTGTGTTGTTTGTGTACAGAAAGTCAACATCTCCGTCTGATTATCTATTGGAATACTGGTTCGTTCTTCTAGGGATGAGTCAGAGGCCAATCTCTCTCTGACTACTGAGAGTACCTCCTCCGTAGGTACCTTCGTGAACAAACTCACCACGTTCAAGCTCACCATCTGGTTAGATAGGATGGGGGCATCTTTGATTATTTCCACGAAGTGATTGGTGTTTCAGACATATGGAGGTGACTTTCCGATCAATGGGTCAATTATATCTACAAGGAAGCGACTCAGAGGGTGGCACACAGAGTCTTGGCAACTAACAATCCGCCTGAGCGGAATACCGTCTTTGTGAAACTTAGGGAGACCGGATATGTGACTTAGCTTGTGTTAACGCTGCGACAACTGCCTATACATCTTAGGTGCGACGTTATCCTTGTTCTTGATTAGAATTTGTGACAGTTTGCGTTCCATTTTCATTGTAGGATCCTTTTTTACCTTGCTGTAGCTGCCATTTCTAATGAGGTCTTCCAACTTTCCTGCATAATCTGGTTTTTCCATTACTACAGTTGCATTGTCAGTATAATGATGTTATCGTTCCTCTGTAGGGGCCTGTTTGCAGCCTCGTGATGTTTGACTTGGGCGGCTTGGCTTTCTCCGGGTTCTGTCTCACCCTCCATCTTAGTTCATCCACCTGAGGGAAGCCCAAGGCCACTTCCTCGATACTGTCAATGATGTCCAAGTATCGTACTCGCCTGATAGTTGTGGCGAAGTTGAGACACTTATTTAATACTGACTTCTCAAAGGCACTCAGCTGATATTGGCTGATGCTGATTACTGTTTTCACTGGCGGGTGATGGGCCTTGAGCGTCACCTTCTGATCTTTCAATCTATTTAATTTTTGTACTTGGCAAGCCTTGATTACATCAAATTCATGCCTGAAGGATTTATCTAGGTCATTTTCAATCCTTCTTCGGTCTTCTTCATTGGTAATTCTGTTGAAGAAATCGTCGAGCCTCTGGGAGATATGAGCTTGTAGTCTCTGTTTTATCCAACGATTGTACTGGATTCTCTCTCGGACAAGGGCGTGTCCCGCTTTTTCTGCGACTTAAATTGACGGGAAGTCTTGGTGCCAAGCCTAAAGGGATGAGTTGTAGGTCTCTGCATCGGTGTAGGAATGTCAGGTGGTTCGATATTTGTGCCAGTTTCTGGTAGGACTTTTCAGTTTGTCTCCATATTTTCGGTGCAACGATCATTCAGAATCTGTCTATATTTCTGAGATGAGGTATTATGTACACTATTTACATTATTCGGACTATTGTTCTCATCATTGTTGCCATATTTACCACAACGTTTCGGCTGTTGTATGTTCCGGCCTTCTACCGGTGGTTGGAATGTCGAACTGAACCCTTTATTTCGCTGGGGTAGACTGTTCTAGTGCCACGTGCCATGTCTAATGTATGTCAGTAATCAGTTATCTCCTGTTAATTCCCCTCTCTAAGTTCTCCACTGCCTTAACCAGGTATTGAACTCACACCTCTTTGGGTCCTTTCACTGGATCTAACCAACGGCTTTATCCACTGTGCCATATGTCCTTAAGGACATCTGTATCTGATATTGAGCACTTTCCAATAATCACCGCACATATATAATATACATATATAGAATTTATATATATATATATATATATATATATATATATATATATATATATATATATATATATATATGCATATATGTATACACACACACACACACACATATATATATATATATACAAATATATATATATATATACACACACAAACATATATATATATACATATATATATGCATATATGCACACACACACACACATACATATATATATATATATATATATATATATATATATATATATATATATATATATATATATATATATATTATGAAATGGACAAAGTCCGACAATTATTTAAAGACATTTTTATGTTTAACATTCTTTTGTAGATACAAGTATTTAAGTAAATGGTTTGTTTATAATAAACAGTATTAAATAACATTTACCGGCCTGAATGTCCGAGAAATTTTCATAGAAAATATTCGTCCTCCGACAGAATTCGATCCTGACGTGCTTTAACCGATTCGACCACTGAGTGGCCGAATCGGTTAAGGCACGTCAGGCTATATGACGGTTCCGTATAGGATACAGGTTCGAATCTTGTCGGAGGACGAATATTTTCTATTAAAGTTTCTCGGACATCATTGCCGGTAAATGTTATTTAATACTGTTTATTATAAACAAACCATTTACTTAAATACTTGTATCTATAAAAAGAATGGTAAACATAAAAATGTCTTTATATATATATATATATATATATATATATATATATCGTATGACAAAATTGAAAAAAAAAAGGTTTTCTGACGCGTTTCATCCGTTAGGATTTCATCGGTACTGGGCTTTGTTGATGTTGCGCACAAAACGAGAGACGCTGGTCGTTTCAAAATTTTTGAAAGAATATTTTTTCTTTTTCTCTTGATCCCCTTTGTCCCTGTGAGACATGAAAATCTATGAAGAATGGTGATATAATATATCTGTTTATTTACACTATTTACTGTTGTCCTCGTCTTTGTTGCCATATTCGTCAGGTGACTGAAAATTCGAACTGAACCCTTTATTTCGTCTACCAGGTCGGATTGTTCTACTTACACATGCCATGTCTCTTCCGGATGTCTCAGTATCAGTTATATCCCTTTAACTCAATATCTCCAATTTTTTGTTCACCTCAGCTGTACCCAGGTATTGAACTCATAACTCTTTGGGTCAAGTCACTGGATTCAACCAGCGATTTTATCCACGTGTCCTTGAGGACATCAGTGTGTGAATTTTTGGAAATTATAAACCTAATGTGCCAGTAAGCTTTTTTTTCCAGAGCTCATATTGCAATTTTGTTGTTATTGTTTTTCTCTGGTAATCCGTATTACAGGTCCCCATATTGTATTCATTTGTACGTTTGGTTGACTTCGAAGATTTTTGTGGCCTCTGATATGCGCTGATTCCTTAAGTTTTCGTATTTTCCAGTGAAGTTCTCTGTCTATTATTTCAACCTCATCCCACATGAAGCGGTGATCTCCCTTTTCCCTCCATATGTCGTCAGCTACGCCTGATTTTTCTATGCCCCTCGTGTTACAGCTTCACAATGTTCCTGCAGTCTTATCTTAAGTTTTAACCATTCATTAAATTAAAAGGCTACAAAGATAATTTTTTAAATAAACCAACATGTAGACTATTAAATCCCACAAAAACTAATATTGAAAAAATAAGCAAAATATAGTAGAAAACATATGTATGAAACTAAGAATATTACTCGATATAAACCAAAAGAAACCATTAATTAATTGGTTTAACAGTGTTAGAAATAAAAACAATTGCTCTTTTATACAATTAGATATAAAAGACTTTTATCCATCTATTATTAAGCATATATTAGATAAAACATTAAATTTAGCAAAACAATACTTAAATATTCAAGACAAGAAATTAAACATAATCATTGCAGAAAATCATTACTATACTACAATAAAATATGGATAAAAAATCCAATAGTAACAACAAGAATGATAACTTTGACGTAACAATGGGTAGTTATAATGGCGATCTCACAGGCATATATATCTTAAATAACTTATCAAATATTATTAATAAAGAGGATGTAGGTTTATATAGAGAGGGTTGTCTAATAATTATAAGAAATTACATCTGTAGAAAAATAGAAAAAAAAAAACTAGAAATATTTAATAATTTAGAATTTTTAATAGTCATACAGTCTAACCTGAAATAAGAACTTTTGTAATTAATTTAAATAATAACACATACTAACCCTATAGGAAAGCAAATAGTAAGCCAATATATATAATCAAAATTTCAAACCACCCTCATAATATATTTAAACATATAAAATATCTATTAACAAAAGAAGTGTAAATAGTTCTAGCACTATAAAAATATTTAATGAAAATAAAAAATGTATATGAATCAGAATTCAGAAAAAAGTGGTTATTCGACTAAATTAGAATACATAACTAAACACAATGCGAACAAAAAACAAAAGAAAAATGCATAATCTAGTTTAACCCTCCTTATAATAATATAATTCAAACAAAAATTGGAAAAATATTATATAAATTACTTGAAAAACACTATCCTAAAAATAGTAAACTATTAAAAATTATTAACAAAAATGCAAAAATAGTTGTAAAAAAATCAGTTATAGTTGTATGAATAATATGGAGAAAATAATAAACATAAAAATAAAAAATATTAAGTAAAAACAATAGCAATCATAATAAGACACATCCGCAAAATACAATAATAATAATTGTAATTGCCGCAATAAAAATAACTGTCCACTTAATAATAAATGTTTAGCTAATAATATAATGTATAAAGCAATTGTATCAAATAATAGCAAAACAGAAGAAAAGTTTTCACAGGAGCAACCCAAACCACTTTCAAAGAAAGATTTAATAATAATATGATGTCTTTTAAAGCAGACGCAAATAGCACAACATTGCCAAATATACGAAGTCAAAAACAAAATAATATACTTAGTATAGTTAAATGGGAAATTATTAAAAAGTACCCCATATAATATTACCTATTTAGAAGAAAAATTAGCAATATTAACTTTTAATAATCAACTTAAGTTATTAAACAAAAAGAATGAAATAATGGGCCAATCCCGACATATTAACAAATATTTGCTTTGTTACTTTAATATAACATAATAAATCAATTAAAATATTAATTAAAAATATTATATAATATATTATAATTTAATTAATTATAAAAATTAACAAATATTATAATTTAATAAATAATATAACATAACATAACAACTTCTATATAATTTAATTTCGATTAAAAAATTTACAACTGTAAGAATAATCTACAGCGGAAAAAAGGAAAGACGTAAACAAAAGCAAAATTTCATGAACGTGCGCGTGTAAAAAAACGTTAAATTCATGAATACAAACATGTACAAAACGGATTATAGAGAGAATTGAAACAAACGCGGAACAAAGTGAAATAATTGGAAATATATATATACATGGAAAAGATTACTTAACTTTATATATATATATATATATATATATATATATATATATATATATATATATATAAAATTATAATAAATAAATAATTATCGCTCTACTACCTGTATCGAGCTCTTTTTTTAATTAACACTGCGAACGTTGGAATTTATATATTACTTTCGTTCTCATCGCATCAGATATATATATATATATATATATATATATATATATATATATCTTATAACTTTTTTCTGATGGGATGGAATAGTCCACATTGTTTTAAAAATGACGCTGATATGATTGTTTATAAGTTATTTTTATAGATACAAATATTTAGTATTAACAACATTTACCGGCTTGAATGTCTGAAAAATTTCATAGAAAATATGTCCGCCGACAGAATCGAACCTGTACCCTACACGGAACCGTCATATAGCTATACCATATAGCTATTTATATACACATATATAAATTGTGACTGAAATCGGTATACGGGGTGCGTCGAAGGCTGTGCGAGCACGAGGCCTTGTTCTGATTGTTGATCACGCTAGATAGCACACTCTCTCCCAGAAACTGTAACTAATAGTTGCAGAATAAACCACAGGTGGACTCTGCGCGTGTTGAACAAGCAGAAATGCGCCTGAGCGAGCGTCTGCTATAGACAGGTATCCACGAATATGAGTGGTCAGCTATTATTATTATTATGGTTATGGTTATTATATATATATATATATATATATATATATATAATATTATATGTATGTATGTATGTATGTATGTATGTATGTATGTATATACATATGTATATAGGTATGTATTTCCAAACAGTTTGCCTTCCTGACCTTCTTCTATAATTTTTTTCTGATGGGATGGAATACTCCAAAAATGACGCTGATATGATAACGTATGGTAAAATTCACTGCTAGCTCCAGTAGTTTAAATGTCTGTATTTATGCATGTATGTATGTATATATATGTGTATATATGTATGTATATATATATATATATATATATATATATATATATATATATATATATATATATATATATATATATATGTGTGTGTGTGTGTGTGTGTGCGTGTCTGTGTTTGTGTATATGTATAATATATATATATGCATGTGTATGTATGTATATATTATATATGTGTGTATATATGTATATATGTATGTGTGTGTGTATGTGCGTGTGTGTATGAATGTAAACTTCAAATTCTCGAAGCCCTCTATATAAAAAACATACAACAAACACTAGATACATTTAGCTATGAGTATTGAAACAATGTTTTGAAATAGCTATAATAGCAATGTTTTTAAAATTACAATTATATAAAAATTATTATATAATGTGCATGTATTATTCTTCACTTTGTCGGAAGGAACTATATTAAATGTTCTTTTTATAAGATAATTATTTTATGATTTTCATATATCTGCAAGGAAGTTTTGTTTCTGTGGTTGTTTCGCGTGTAGCTGCTATTTCTTAAAGGAAATACTCTTTTCCAA